>CALYCR020001289.1:0-10439 GCA_944470395.2 Schistosoma turkestanicum
TTGGCGCCATGTTTTGGTTTGTCCAGCCCTAGCTTTCTACCAACCTACTCTTACACCACAAAACATAGCTCGACGAGGCAGTCAGTAGTTAAGCATCCATAACACATGTCCTAACCGCATCAACTGATCAAGTTTCACCGCTTCATCTATTGATCTGCCATCTTCAGCTAGTACTCGATTCCTAACGACATCATTGCTTACTTCGGTTGTCCCTGGATATACGAGAAATGCTTCGAAGATATCTATAATAGAATACTAATAACCTACGAATATCTGCTACTCTTAACGGCCATGTTTCACAGCCATAAAGTAGGATGGAGCGAACTACCGCACAACAGACTCGTCCTTTGATTAGTAGACGAATATCTCGCTTTCGCCATCAATGACTGTTAGCTTCATACTATCTCTCATTTTCTACAAGATTCGCTCTGCTAGTATTATTATTATTACGACGTATGTCATAATCAGCTTGTTAGTATCATCTTTTGCGATATATATATATATATATATATATATATATATATATATATATATACCCCTAGACTAATAACAGTTAAACATTCACACCGTTAGATGTCGATCCATAGGGCAGGTGTTCGCGCACAAGATCGAAGGTCCTGGGTGGTTTGAATCCTGCAAGTGGCAGAAGAAGTCTAGAGTGCTCACTTTTGATGAGTCCTATACCAATACAAAACAGCCGTCCAGTATTGCTTCCAGGTTTCTAATGTTGATCGAACGATGATTGATTGATGATTTCACCGTGTACAGACACTGATCTCCATAATTCTTTTGTGATCGGTTTCATTTATTCCCCCCCCCCACATATAAAACTTTTTTTTAATTTTCAGTGCAAGTGCTGGTCCACCATCGAATAGACAAGATAAATTGAGTGTCGATGAAAAGTGAGTTGTTTATCATTCTTGTATGTAGCGTTTAATTTTGTTAGTCTATGTGTGTTCATGTTAAATACTGCTATTATACCTCTCGAATCATATCTTTAAACCCGAATCTCTCCGATTACTTCTAATACTTTTACTACCTCTACTACTATAGGATTTGAATTGACAATAACATCTCTGTGCTTATGTGATATGGCAACATGAACTGGTGTACTTACGTACGTAGTTCTACGTTGTAACTGACTTACTGTGTAATTGCACAACCACTTCTTTTTGATATTAATTATTACGTGTTTGTTATTTGTCGGCCGCGCCTCAGAAGCACGTAACGCCGACCAGAGCAAATAGTTCTTTCTATCTACATAAAAGCAACATTTTTTCTTTTGACCACAATATATCATGTACACATATCATTACAACTCACCTCTTTTCTTAATAAACTATGGAATTAGCCCGATTTCCATCGCACTGCTTCAACTGTTCTCTTGTTGACGGGGCTGGCTATCATTATAACTCAGCTAAATTATATTGGCTGAAACATGCTAGGCAGGTCAGTTGGAGAATAATAAGTCAGTCTAAAAGCACCAACCTAAAATGTGAAGTCTAACTTCTGCTGTTGACTTTAGAGAGGGATGTGACCAGAAGTAGTTAAGTGTTTCCCTTGGACAATCAACCTCTGCAGAGATACTATTTTCTCACAATAGAAGGACAGGGTTTTTAAAGGTCACATCTCACCTTACTTCCCACTTCTCCGTAGTGAGGGTTTTAGAAAATTAGGGCTAACATTTAGAACACTTTTCTTAGTAAGACTCGTGCCTGGCTGGTCTCAAACAGTTGTCTTTTGGGTTTTGTGTTTACACTCTCATGTCAATACAAACTAGTCCCCTACAAGTATGAAAGCACAATAAGAAATTTTAGGTCCATGTTCCCAACCCCTTCCTTCTTATAACCACTTACTGTTTTTTTACGATTCCAATAGTAAACAACCAAAGAATACTCTGCATTTTCAATTAAGTCAATAATGCAGAGATGACTGTTTTAATGATAAAACTATGTTGATTGTTGATGTGTTTTGAGTACGCACGATAGAGAATTTATAGTCTTCCTGCTTAAAATAGTTTTACCTAATATTAGTAATGATAACAGTAATAATAATAATACTGATAATAATTATGCTTAATTTGAAACAGATAATGACGTTCATTCTATGCCGTCTGTTAGTAGTCATCTATATATATATATATATATATATATATATATATATATTAATAGCATTGAATCGGCGGACGTATATAATTAGTATCAGTTTTAAATTGTCACACGATATCATCGTGCAGTGAGTTGAGTGAGTCAGTGAGGTGAGATGAAAATTAAAATAGTATTTTATCAGTAGTGGTAGTAGTAGTGTGGTGCGAGCTACTTATAAGTAGTATATGAGGTGAGTGTCACCGTAATGTCTGGCAGCACAAGATGGAGGAAGATCAAGAAAGGAAGAGTCAGAAGAACACAATGGAATTTGTATGAAACGCATGAATAGTGACAATGGATTGATGTTTTGCAACAGGAACAGTCCAGTTTGATATGATGAACTGATATTTTTCAAGTTAACGGTTTACGATATGGGTTTCCGATTTTACTGAGTAACTGTGTAATTTTCGTTAAATACAATTCGGTTGCCCTCACCTGTGTTCTCCTTCACTACAGTAGTAGTGTATTTAGAGCGACCAAACTAAAACATGGCTTATATCCATGTAGTCACTGACAAGTAGAGACTGAGTCATGCAGATAAATTTAGACTTATCTGGTTATAGTCCATGAGATTATAGTAATCGATCGTTAGAGATTTGTAATGACCTGGCTCAAAATCATTTGCAATGACGTAGGTGCATTCATTCTCTCTCGAATTCTAACCTTCTGAATTCTTCATCACATTGGTCTTTTTCTTTTTAAGTTTATTTTACTATATTCTACTTCTTGAATCAGTCAGTCAGTCAGTTGCAACGTAGAAATTCGTACGTATGTACATAAGTGCATGTTGCCACACCACATTAACACAGAGACGCAAATGTCAAATCAAATCCCATAGTGATAAAGATAGTAGAGGTATTAATGGTAATGAAGAAGACTAGGGTTTGAAGATATTATTCAAGAAGTATAATTCAGTGAGATAAGGTTAGAAAGACAAATGGTAGAGGTGCTGACGAATCCAGAAGATTAGGATTTGAGAGAGCATAACGAATAGACGCACTTGAGCCATCGCAAACGATTTTGAGCCATGTCGTTCAAGATTTCTAACCATTGGTGACTATCGTCTCGCGGACCTCAACCAGGTAGTCTACATCTACCAACATGACTCAGTCCACTTGTCAGTGACTTCATGGATTTCTGCCATGTTTTGGTCTGGCTGCCCCTAGCTTTCTTTCAACATACTCCTACACCACAAAACATAGCTCGTTGAGGCAGTCGGTGGTTTGGCATTCGTAACACATGTTCCAACCACCTCAACTGATGAAGTTCCACTACTTCATCCATTGATCTGCCATCCTTTCCTAGTACTCGTTTCTTACTTCTGGAATAATATCTTCGATTCCTAATCTCTGCGATTATTGTTAATACTTCTATTACCTCTACTACTATGGGATTTGAACTGACAGTTGCGTCTCTGTGTTAATGTGGTATAGCGACTTGAACACTGATGTATGTAAGTGCGAAGTTCTACGTTGTAACTAACTGACCGACTGACTGATTGAGTGTATTGAGAAAAAAGTAGTGTTTACTAAGAAAATTTCTACATTCGCACATCGTTCTTTCATTTATGTCTTCAAATCAATTCAATCACTTCATACATACACATCTAACACTTTCCGGTCATAACTTGTACTTGACATTCAGCTATTTATGATACTACTTATAAGCCATATTGCTTGGTTAGTGTCTAACACATTAGTAGTATTATCAATGTTAGTGATATTCTAATAATCGTTTTTGTACTGCACTGCTCTACTTAAAGTTTATACTGATAATGATGTTATCGCCATAATCAAAACATTCAACTCAGAGAATGTGAACTTCACTATAATCATCTACCTGAGCTACTATCTATATATAGTAGCCTGATAATTTTATGCAGTAAATTAATCTTGTTGTCCTGGTATGACAAGTTACTCACTGCCTTTGTGTGTGTGTGTGTGGATGAGGTTGTGCAACACTGTGGATTGATCGAAGTTAGAGACATTCACATTAGTGGATGTCGCCTCAGTGTGCATCTAGAGGTTAAGCGTTAAGACCTATGGTCATCAAGTTCGATTCCTGTAAGAGAGTATCAGGATTCGTCTATACAAACTATCACTCATCAATTTCATCTTTGAAAGAAACGTTTGTGCATTTTCATTCAGGTTTCTTAATGATTCATACTAGTCTAACATCATGGATCGATTTTTATGAGTTTTCATCGACTTGAATTAATTACAAATGTAAAATTGTTACATTGATACCTAGAACCCTAATTGTTTTGTTTTTTCTCTTTGTAAAACTATGGCATACCTGTAAACAAAAACACATTTGGTGTTATAGAGTTAGTTTATTTTGGTGCATAAACCATGTCACATACCTTCTATTTATACATAGATATATATATTTTTCTCTCAGTGTGTGTCTGTGTTTGTGTCTGTCTATCTCCGTATGTTTTGTGTAGACGGCCATCTTTGTTGTGGTTTGTTTGTTGACTATTGATTGTTTTCTTTTGTTGTGTCAGTTGTGTCAAACACAACAAAAAGGTGCTTTTTTGTTAATTCTGATTTATCGCTGAACTAACTGTTGGTATCATTTATCTTGAGTTGTTGCGTGTTTTTGTTTGTTTGTGTGTGTGTGTGTGATTAAGGCTTGTATTAGTAGTTTCATGTTCCAGTTGAGTATTCTATGTTATGCCGGTCAATTGATTTGTTTGAAAACTATTGTGAGTTCATCTTAGTTGGTAAACGAAAGTGAAGACAAATGATCCAGTGACATGATAGGCTTGTGGTGCGAGCTACTTATAAGTAGTATATGACGTGGGTGTCAACGTAATGTCTGGCAGCAGAAGATGGGGGAAGATCAAGAAAGGAAGAAGAGTGGGAACACAATGGAATTTGTATGAAACGCTTGAATAGTGACAATGGATTGATGTTGTTTGCAACAGGAACAGTCCAGTTCGATATGATGAACTGATATTTTGCAAATGAACGATTTACGATATGGTTTTCCAATTTTACTGAGTAACTCTGTAATTTTCGTCGTTAAATACAATTCGGCTGCCTTACCTGTGTTCTCCTTCACTACAGGCTAAGTACCCTAATCCGACTGTCTCAAGGCCCCAGTAAGTAGAAGGAAGATGTTTTGACAAGATGTAGAAAGTGTATTCTCAAAGCATCCAGAAAATACAAGGTTTTTAAGCACACAAATTGAGTTTATGTATACATCATAGAAATGTCCTTGGGAGAGTCACAAAATTAGCATACTAAAATGAATACATCAACCAATAACAGTCAAGGATTTTCTGAGTAAGAAATATAATCTCAATCTCAACTGAGCAGCTTATGCGCGAAAACTCAAAAAATCCAAAATTAGTACCTTTGTCAAGTCTGTTCTGGGAATGTAGCATCCCCAATAGTATATGACATTAGTAGCGCAAATCCACGAATCCTGCTACTTGCAGGATTCTCGGCAAAAAAATATAAATCCTTACAAATATTGTGGATTATTCTATAACTGTCAAGTTACCGTGAATTTGTAATTGTACAATATGGAGACAGGATTTGATTGTGACCGATTTGGTCTCGTCTGCTGCCATGGGTGTGAGGGCGTATGTCAACTCCCGTCTACCAACACCGTGGAAGAGTGTTTCTTGAGGATTCTTAAAAAAAAGTTGGATAAGTGTTGGTCTTAGCAATCTGTGATAGTGACCGCAGAGCTCGTCAAATGGTCTTACCGATGGAGACGGAACTCGGTGACGTAAGGTGAAATATGACATTTTTAGGCTCGACCTTTTCTAACCTTTTTCTCCTGTTACCTAAGGGAAATACCTTACTACTTGGATTACACCCCTTTACAGTCAGTAGTATTGTAGTGAAGGAGAACACAGGTGAGGGCAACCAAATTGTATTAATCGCAAATTACAGAGTTACTCAGTAAAATAGGAAAACCATATCGTAAACGGTTAATTTGCAAATCTTCAATCCATCATCAATCCATTGTCTGACATTTCACTCACTATTCATGCGTTTCATACAAATTCCATTGTGTTCTCACTCTTCCTCCTTTCTTGATCTTCTTCCACCATCATCTGCTGCCAGACATTACGTTTACACTGGCGTCATATACTACTGATAAGTAGTGCGTACCACAGTATGACTTCACCCTCAGACCTTGAGTTGTCGATTTTAGTCTCACATTCTCTGTCAGCTGTTCTAAAATACATGTCAAAATTTTAATTACGAAAGTATTGCATCTATCCTGTGCTTCAACTGATGTACTTACGCGCGAAGTTCTTCGTTGTAACTAACTGACTGTCTATGTATACGTCACATTGTAGTGAATGAGAACACAGGTGGGGCAACCGAATTGTATTTAACGAAAATTACAGAGTTACTCAGTAAAATCGGAAAACCATATCGTAAATCGTTCATTTGCAAATTATCAGTCCATCATATCAAACTGGACTGTTCCTGTTGCCAAACATCAATCCATTGTCACTATTCATGCGTTTCATACAAATTCCATTGTGTTCTAACTCTTCCTTTCTTGATCTCCCCCCATCTCACGTCATATACTACTTATAAGTAGCTCGCACCACAGTATGACTTCACCCTCAAACCTTGGGTGGTTGATTTTAGTCTCATTTGTAACCACTAATATTCTATCTCAGCTTTTTTAAAATACATGTCACAATCTTCTAAACGAAAGTATTACATATATCCTGTGCTAATGTGGTGTTGGTACGGCAACTTCAACTGATGTACATACGTGCGAAGTTCTTCGTTGTAACTAACTGACTGTCTATGTGTACGTGCTATAGCAAGTTGAATAGTTGTCTATATGTTCTAGCCTATACATTACTAATGGCAGATTGACTATTATCAGTTGTCTTAGGGAATGAAGAACACTTTCACTGCTTAACTGATTGATTTCTTATCTGTTAGCATTATTATTATTATTATTATTATTATTATTATTATTATTATTACTATTATTATGAATATGTATTCAATTAGTTTGTTTGTTCACGTTAGCATAATATGATTTCCTTATCGCATACATTTGTAGATCTCGTCTACTTCCACGTATTCGTGTGTCTGATCTACGTGAACGTGGTAACGACGCGCATTTGGATCATTCTCGTGGTCAAGAGAAAATTAATGAAAGTAACGAAATGACAATGGAATCTTCAGGCGGTACTGATCATCTATCTGTACGACGTATGAATACATTTAGTATGTCAGATAAAGTACGTCCAACTGGTTCGGAATCACAGTCACCGAATTTGAAATGTCCATTATCTAGAGCACCACCAATGTCGAATATACCAAAGTAAGGCTATATTGTTTCGCTCTCTCTCTCTCTCTCTGTCTATCTATCTGGTTAGTGTATTTTTAGAAAAGGTTGTTTTCTTCTTGATGAGATTGCTGACTCTATATCCGACCCTCCGTTATCCGAGTTTTCATTACTGGCAGTAATCCTTGAAGATCTCTAGTAGGAGTTCAGGCGAATGAATAGCACTTGGTTAGAACAGTGTTGTTCGAAGAATCCTCGTCGGCAGTTTACAGTCTACGATGGATAACAGGTGTAAAATAACTTAGTCAGTATAGGGTTGTGGATAATACTGAGTTTCGCTAAAATCATGTATCAATCAATGTTAGACCACCATTAGTAACCTAGAATTACTAAACAGTCTTTTAGTCTTGATATGGAACTCTTCAGAAGTTTTCAATTACAATCGAAAATCCTGGCTTAAGTTCCTGCTTGCGACTTCGTGGATACGCACTAGCAATGAGTCCCATACTAGAATGAAACGACCTTCCGGTGCTTCCGGATATACAATGATCAGTAAGTCAGCTACGACGTAGAACGTAGTACGTACGTACATCAGTTCAAGTTGCCATACCATATTAGTACAGAGATGCGATTGTCTGTTTAATGGTTGATGTAGTAGACGTATGAGCAGTAACAGGAAAGATTAGGGTCGCAAGATATTATTCAAGGAGTATATAACCTAGTGAAATAAATTTGAGAAGAGAAATATGAAGGTGATGAGGAATTCAAAAGATTAGAATTTGAGAGAGGACTGTAACCGCTACATTGACGTCGTGGTCGAGCTTGCCTATAGTGATGACCTAACCGACCTATATTGGCTGGTACATATGTTTCTTTTAGGTTCTCCCATGCCAGGCAGGTCGATTGGAGAATGGTAATACTAAAAGCAGCAACTTAAGGTCTGAGAGCAAAGTCTTACTTGCTGATTGTAGAAGCGTGTGACAGCAGTAAGATGTGTCCATCGGACAATCAGCATCTACAGTGATCGTGCTTTCTTACAAAGAAGAGAGGAGTTAGGAAATGTCGTACCTCACCTTACCTCACGAATTACCATCTCCGTCTATAAGACCACCTAAAGAACGGGGTTAACACGTTAACTTTCTAGATGTGCGTTTCATCCTATTCGACACTTGTCAGCTGGATGTACTCGCGTCTCAGAGTTGATATTCACTCCTGGATTCAAACTGAGTACCGTTCGTAGCCGTAAATGTCATTGACTGCATTCAAATGATCAATACAAATCAAATACTGTTCAGTTGATTGTTCAAGCTAATTGTTATCGGAACTCAATAAATGGTGTTTGAATCGACCGGTATGGAACTTGAATGCCGAAGTGGCCATCAACTTTGTACATATCCATCTGATGACTGTCAACTATTCCAAAACGTGCTCAATCAATCTATCAATAGCAACGTGGAACTTCGTACGTACATACGTACATCAGTTCATGTTGCCATACCACATTAGCACAGAGACACAATTGTCAATTCAAATCCCATGCCAGTGGAGGTAGTAGAAGTTTGAGCAGTAATCGGAGAGATTATGGTTAGAAGATATTATTCAAGAAATAGAATCTAGTGAAATAAACTTAATAAGAGAAAGATAAAGGTGATGTAGAATCCAGAAGATTAGGATTTGAGAGAACACTAAGTATGAATGTACCTGTGCCATTGCAAACAATTTTGAGCTATGTCATTCAAGGTCTCTAACCATCGGTTACTATTATCTCGTGGACCCCAACCAAGTAGTCAGCACCTACCAACATGACTTAGTCCACTTGTCAGTAGTGACTTCATGGATTTCTGTCATGTTTTGGTTTGGCCATCCCTAACTTTCTTCCAACCTATTCCTACACCACAAACATGCTGCCTTGAATGCCACACTACTAACCACTCATCACTTCTGCTAGTGTTTTTATCTTGTAGTTATGATCATCTTTTTTATGTTAAACGCTTCTCCTTGTTTTTTTACGTTAATTTTTCAGTTCATTAACTACGCCAACAACGAATACTGCTGCTGCTACTACTAATACTACTACTACTACAAATAGTAGTAATAGTAGTGATAATTCACCAATTAAACAACAATCGATCGATAAATTTACTTCATCCACATTCTCTTCATCATTATCAACAGCAACATCACCGAATAAACAGAATACTAATGCAACGCCAACACCAACACCAACTAATGCGACATTTTTCGAACATCAGCCGATTAAATTGAATAAAGCTGTTCCATATACTGAAGAGAATCCGTAAGTTCGTTGGTTGTGTTTTATGTTGATAATGTGTATGTGTGAGTGTGTGTGCGTGTGCGTGAGTGTGTATGTCGCATTCGTTGTATGCGCTGATGGTGTTATGAAAAATATAGTTGATCGCTTATGTTTGGATTCGAGCTCTATTACTGCTTCACTTATCTTAGGAGTCTCATCAGTGCTGATGGCCTGGTGACTGATGAAATCTCAGCACGGATACAAAAGGCTCGATTGGCTTTTGCGGACCTGCGTCACTTATGGCGTAGGCGAGATATCCGTTTGCTGACTAAAGGACGAGTGTACTGAGCACTAGTTCGGTCGGTCTTACTTTATGGCTGTGAAACATGGTAAGTGAGAATAGAAGATATTCGTAGGTTACTAGTATTCGATCATAGATGTTTAAGAAGCATTGCTCGTATATCGTGGGACAACGGAGTAAGCAATGCTGTGGTTAGGAAACGGGTGCTAGATAACAATGGCAGATCAATAGATGAAGTGGTGAAACTTCATCAGTTGTGAGGTGGTTGGAACATGTGTTACGCATGCACAACCACCGACTGCCTCGACGAGCTTTGTTTTGTAGTGTAGGGGGTGAGTTGGAAGAACATTAGGGGCGGCCAAACCAAAACATGGCATAAATCCATGAAGTCATTGACAAGTGGACTGAGCCATGTCAGTAATTGTCGACTACCTGGTTGGGGTCCGCAAGATGATAA
>CALYCR020001290.1:0-10677 GCA_944470395.2 Schistosoma turkestanicum
TTTGTTTATTAATTGTTAGTGAAAATTGTGCGAGAGGACTGAGGTGTAGGCAAGGGAGAGGACGCAGAGATAATAAGCAATCAATATTATGTTAGCTATCTGGGGAGATGACTGTAATAGCAGCTAGCACGTCCCAAGACATGCATGTGACACATCTGGTCTACGAGGGAGATGATAATGCAAATATGAGTATGTGTTTATCAAGTCTTTTCTTAAAGCTGTCCACTGAGGGGCTGTGGTCACCTCGTCTGGGATAGTACGAATGCAGAACGAACCTGAGTATACGCTCTTTGATGCGCATTTTTCGAGGATTACCTCCAGGTGCGTATTTTTGAAGCTTCGGCAATATGTACATGTCGGCTTGGTTTGGCGTTTATAATATGTTATACACCAATGTCAGGTCACCCGTAATTCTCCCTTGATTCAGTTAAGCGCTAAATTTCGTTCGAAATCGTATGAGTGTGTAGGATCAGTAAAACCAAGTTAGCTAAAACGGCTGGAAAAAACACTGGTGATTTTCTAATTCGTTACTATGGTGCAGAACATTCGATCACTCATGAGAGTTGAGCTAAATTCCTCAAATCTGACACGGTTTGAACACCCGTTAATAAATGAGACATAATCGAAAATGGAGCTTTACCGAGGATATTACTGTAGATTTATTTCGACAGTGGCTGTCCCAATTGTTTCCTATAGAAACACTCCTGTACGTTCCTCCTAGTTCCGGGTCCCGACCAAATCAAAAAGGGCAAAATTCTAGGAGAAAACGTCTCTATATTATTATAAAATGGAAATACAAAGTCTTACGGAATTTGTGTTTCTTCCAGGGTTAAATTACTCCGCAGAGTATCCAACACAATAACTAGTAAGTGACACTAAGTCCAGCAGCCACCGCGTCCGTCCAAAAATATGGCGGTAGCCATATTATATCAGATTTAAACAATATATGTACAGTTCAGAAGCAAACACAAAAACTTCAATATAAGTACAAAATATAGAAAGAATAACAATTTACAATGATAAAATCTCAAATTGGAATCAAATAAAATACCAAAAATGTCAAGAGAAAAAGTCCGTCATGTCATAGCAAAAATATGTAAACATGGAGGGATTTTCCAAAACACAAAACATTCAAAAAGGATTCTACACCGGCCCGCAAAATCCCTCCATGCAAAAAGAGCAAGCGTTAATGACACTTTATTTAGGGTTCCCAGTTATCCCCTAATCCACACCGGAATAACGTGTAGGACTTACAGCAGTACGCCTACACGCCATCCAACATGGATATGACCTATCGTGTTAACTAGGTACCTATACTTTCCCATCAGGCCCTTGATTCCCCTATCTATCGTGGCATGACCTAACGGTAGTATAAACCTTACCCAATTAACCCACACGAACATGAACAACACGTCGTAAAACTGGTCATATCCTATCCAAGGACTACATTCTCTTTCATGGGGACGAGTCGCCAATCCACCACCACTTGCTCCGATCAGCAGATACGATGAAGTCCGTGATGCTAGCTTATCAACAAAAGTTTTTGACCCATAAATAATATGCAAGGGTGAGATTTCCAATTTTGACATTTCATCGTCTCCAGAAGACTTTAAGTAGCATAACGTAGGATCAATATTTATCCTTCCATCTCCTGATACAGAGGAGGTTTGAACAGTATTCATCATCGTCGGTAACTCATTTGTCACATCAGTGACATCCAGTTTATTGTCAACGTCATCATGATTCCGTTCTGCATTAGCATCCGTTTCCGCGGCACAAGACATATGCTCAACAACAGCATCGTCATCACACAGCACTGTAGACTGGCTGTTACCATCAAACACTTTCTTCTCATCATCACTCGACTGACAGTCAACCGTAATAGGAACAGTTACAGTTGCACAATCTTGTGCATCTTCGATCAACTTAACCTTCGTGACGAGGTCCGACGGCGTCGAAACACTAGGAGGCTCATTCGATGAAGTTGATAAACTAGTCCCTATAAGTGAACTGCTGACACTTTCTATATCCTTATTATCACTGTCACTACTAAGGTTCTGATGGCTACTATTTCCATGGCTAGTCGTAGCATCCGAAAGAGCATGAGGTTCAGGCTTCTTAGTAATAGTAGCATCATGTCTCCCAGGCTTCTTAGCCGTTACTGTACCACCATCACTTATCCTAGAATCTACTCTAGGTCCAGTTATATAACTTACCCTAACTGAAGGGTTCCGAAAATAAGCTTTATTCCATTCAGTCAATCCTGCCTGGGTCTTATTCATATTTGCTGAACTCATTAACCTCTGATTACTCGAATCCAAATTACCGTTCCAGGCTTTTCGAGCAGCTAAGAGGCTTTTATCATCACACACTTCGGATCCATCTTGATGTCTACACTTTTCAACCTTTTCTTTCTTTTCTACACTTAGAAAAGCCATCTTATCTGTTACACCAACCGGCTTCTTATTAGGACACGCATCAAGAGGCTTTACATCGTTACGGTCACATACTCGTCCTTCATCAGCGTATGCTTTCGTGATATAATTGACAAATCTCTTATCTTCCGAGCGTGCTTTAGGTAGAAACGAAAAATCCGAATGTCTCACAAGCAGACCACTAGTAGCTTCGGTATTATGTTCTGTTTTAGCCTGATAAGCTAATCTTCCAAACCTACTACTAGCTATCTTAGCACGAGACATAATAAATTCCGTCAATTCGTTAAAATTGGGCTCTCTCTCCTCTTCGTCCCATTTGAATACTAGCTCTGCCCACTGGGCTTGCATTCGACGAGGTAAGAGCCTTACTATTCGTTCTAAAGTAGCCATAGAGTTAAGTTCCGTTGTGCAATTGAGCTGTTCTAAAGTTAAAGCAGCATTCTGCATTTTAATAGCCAAGTTCGTCAATGATTCAGGATCATTAAATTCTACATTCCCAGTTCTAAATAAGTCCTCTAAGGTTTCTCGAGCTATTACATGTGACTGTCCAAAGAGCTGTTTTAAAATGGCCTTAGCTCTCTTATATCCTGCTTGTGGATCCATAATAATACAGCCTTCAATCGCATCTTTTGCTTTTCCCTTACAATAATGAATTAAATACAATAAACGAACTTGATCATCCTTTATTCGAGGTTCTATAACCGTTTCTATCTGTCGTATGAACCTAAAATAGTCGCGAGACCTTCCATCAAAAAATGAGAGTGCAACCTTAGGTAGTTCTAAACCCTCTATCGATGACTTACAATAATAAATATCAGACATAACATGTGGGTTACCCATAAAAAAGTTATCATTAACGACTTGCCTAGAGCCCTGTGATCCGTCGAGCTCTTCCAGCGTCCTCATGTGTGATTTTTTTTCTGTTTGACATCATAAGTGAAGTTCAGAAAAAAGGGTAACAATACAAAATAGTAATTCCACGGTTCAGTTCAAAAATACGATAAGTATTCCAACTTCTTCCTCCAAGGAAGTCTAGTATGATAAACGATTAAAATTCCAAATGTTTCTTTATAATTCTTAATAATCCGAATAGTTCCAAAATATATACGTTCCGAAGAATATTTCCAAAGTATAATCCACGAAAGAAGAAAATTCCACAAAGTATAATCCACGAAAGAACAAATTCCAGACTGTAGATTTATTTCGACAGTGGCTGTCCCAATTGTTTCCAATAGAAACACTCCTGTACGTTTTTCCTAGTTCCAGGTCCCAACCGATTCAAAAAGGGCAAAATTCTAGGAGAAAACGTCTCTATATTATTATAAAATGGAAATACAAAGTCTTACGGAATTTGTGTTTCTTCCAGGGTTAAATTACTCCGCAGAGTATCCAACACAATAACTAGTAAGTGACACTAAGTCCAGCAGCCACCGCGTCCGTCCAAAAATATGGCGGTAGCCATATTATATCAGATTTAAACAATATATGTACAGTTCAGAAGCAAACACAAAAACTTCAATATAAGTACAAAATATAGAAAGAATAACAATTTACAATGATAAAATCTCAAATTGGAATCAAATAAAGTACCAAAAATGTCAAGAGAAAAAGTCCGTCATGTCATAGCAAAAATATGTAAACATGGAGGGATTTTCCAAAACACAAAACATTCAAAAAGGATTCTACACCGGCCCGCAAAATCCCTCCATGCAAAAAGAGCAAGCGTTAATGACACTTTATTTAGGGTTCCCAGGTATCCCCTAATCCACACCGGAATAACGTGTAGGACTTACAGCAGTACGCCTACACGCCATCCAACATGGATATGACCTATCGTGTTAACTAGGTACCTATACTTTCCCATCAGGCCCTTGATTCCCCTATCTATCGTGGCATGACCTAACGGTAGTATAAACCTTACCCAATTAACCCACACGAACATGAACAACACGTCGTAAAACTGGTCATATCCTATCCAAGGACTACATTCTCTTTCATGGGGACGAGTCGCCAATCCACCACCACTTGCTCCGATCAGCAGATACGATGAAGTCCGTGATGCTAGCTTATCAACAAAAGTTTTTGACCCATAAATAATATGCAAGGGTGAGATTTCCAATTTTGACATTTCATCGTCTCCAGAAGACTTTAAGTAGCATAACGTAGGATCAATATTTATCCTTCCATCTCCTGATACAGAGGAGGTTTGAACAGTATTCATCATCGTCGGTAACTCATTTGTCACATCAGTGACATCCAGTTTATTGTCAACGTCATCATGATTCCGTTCTGCATTAGCATCCGTTTCCGCGGCACAAGACATATGCTCAACAACAGCATCGTCATCACACAGCACTGTAGACTGGCTGTTACCATCAAACACTTTCTTCTCATCATCACTCGACTGACAGTCAACCGTAATAGGAACAGTTACAGTTGCACAATCTTGTGCATCTTCGATCAACTTAACCTTCGTGACGAGGTCCGATGGCGTCGAAACACTAGGAGGCTCATTCGATGAAGTTGATAAACTAGTCCCTATAAGTGACTGCTGACACTTTCTATATCCTTATTATCACTGTCACTACTAAGGTTCTGATGGCTACTATTTCCATGGCTAGTCGTAGCATCCGAAAGAGCATGAGGTTCAGGCTTCTTAGTAATAGTAGCATCATGTCTCCCAGGCTTCTTAGCCGTTACTGTACCACCATCACTTATCCTAGAATCTACTCTAGGTCCAGTTATATAATTTACCCTAACTGAAGGGTTCCGAAAATAAGCTTTATTCCATTCAGTCAATCCTGCCTGGGTCTTATTCATATTTGCTGAACTCATTAACCTCTGATTACTCGAATCCAAATTACCGTTCCAGGCTTTTCGAGCAGCTAAGAGGCTTTTATCATCACACACTTCGGATCCATCTTGATGTCTACACTTTTCACCTTTTTCTTTCTTTTCTACACTTAGAAAAGCCATCTTATCTGTTACACCAACCGGCTTCTTACTAGGACACGCATCAAGAGGCTTTACATCGTTACGGTCACATACTCGTCCTTCATCAGCGTATGCTTTCGTGATATAATTGACAAATCTCTTATCTTCCGAGCGTGCTTTAGGTAGAAACGAAAAATCCGAATGTCTCACAAGCAGACCACTAGTAGCTTCGGTATTATGTTCTGTTTTAGCCTGATAAGCTAATCTTCCAAACCTACTACTAGCTATCTTAGCACGAGACATAATAAATTCCGTCAATTCGTTAAAATTGGGCTCTCTCTCCTCTTCGTCCCACTTGAATACTAGCTCTGCCCACTGGGCTTGCATTCGACGAGGTAAGAGCCTTACTATTCGTTCTAAAGTAGCCATAGAGTTAAGTTCCGTTGTGCAATTGAGCTGTTCTAAAGTTAAAGCAGCATTCTGCATTTTAATAGCCAAGTTCGTCAATGATTCAGGATCATTAAATTCTACATTCCCAGTTCTAAATAAGTCCTCTAAGGTTTCTCGAGCTATTACATGTGACTGTCCAAAGAGCTGTTTTAAAATGGCCTTAGCTCTCTTATATCCTGCTTGTGGATCCATAATAATACAGCCTTCAATCGCATTTTTTGCTTTTCCCTTACAATAATGAATTAAATACAATAAACGAACTTGATCATCCTTTATTCGAGGTTCTATAACCGTTATATTTGTCGTATGAACCTAAAATAGTCACGAGACCTTCCATCAAAAAATGAGAGTTCAACCTTAGGTAGTTCTAAACCCTCTATCGATGACTTACAATAATAAATATCAGACATAACATGTGGGTTACCCATAAAAAAGTTATCATTAACGACTTGCCTAGAGCTCTGTGATCCGTCGAGCTCTTCCACCCTCCTCATGTGTGATTTTTTTCTGTTTGACATCATAAGTGAAATTCAATAAAAACGGTAGCAATACAAAATAGTAATTCCACGGTTCAGTTCAAAATTACGATAAGTATTCCAACTTCTTCCTCCAAAGAAGTCTAGTATGATAAACGATTAAAATTCCAAATGTTTCTTTATAATTCTTAATAATCCGAATAGTTCCAAAATATATACGTTCCGATGAATATTTCCAAAGTATGATCCAAGGTAGAAGAAAATTCCAGACTGTAGTTTTATTTCGACAGTGGCTGTCCCAATTGTTTCCTATAGAAACACTCCTGTACGTTCCTCCTAGTTCCGGGTCCCGACCAAATCAAAAAGGGCAAAATTCTAGGAGAAAACGTCTCTATATTATTATAAAATGGAAATACAAAGTCTTACGGAATTTGTGTTTCTTCCAGGGTTAAATTACTCCGCAGAGTATCCAACACAATAGCCGATAAGTGAAGCTAAGTCCAGCAGCCACCGCGTCCGTCCAAAAATGTGGCGGTAGCCATATTATATCAAATTTAAACAATATATGTACAGTTCAGAAGCAAACACAAAAACTTCAATATAAGTACAAATATAGAAAGAATAACAATATACAATGATAAAATCTCAAATTGGAATCAAATAAAATACCAAAAATGTCAAGAGAAAAAGTCCATCATGTCATAGCAAAAATATGTAAACATGGAGGGATTTTCCAAAACACAAAACATTCAAAAAGAATTCTACAATTACTACAGACCTTCTACATGAATAAAAATTTAAAGAATAGGTAAGCGGATGAAAAAAATTCACAGAACACCAGGTGTACGTTCTAGGCAATAGAGAGGCATTAATACATTGAAATGATAAGTTGTAATGGGTTTAAAGCGAACCGAGATAAAATACTACTTTGCAGAATAACAAATGATAATCCCATTAATCTAGAAATCAGAGAAGACGATTGCAGATGAATAAGTATATTTATTGCTAGCCACGCGATATCGAAGTAATTTCAAGGCCAAAGGGTGCACAAGCGGCTAACGACCAGGCAGGAGACGCGTGAAGAATCGGGATGGTAATAACAAACTTGTCGTACGAGAGATAGTCTTTAGCAAAGATGAGCAAAACGAGTACAACCTAACAGTTATTGTCAGAATTAAGTACATTAATAAATGTTTATATCTCAGAGATTGTGTTTTCTTCGTAAAAGTATACAACCACATGCTCTTCAGAATATATTTAATCACCTTAGCAGTAGTCCCTAGACGTTGGCTGAAACACTTCAGTCGATAGAAAACAATGTGACTGTTATCGTAATGAAAATATTGAATTCGTTCACTTCATTTGTTGCCCCGCTAACTTGGAGCATTCTACCAAGGCCTTTAAGTAAACTTAATGTGAGGCAGTGTTCAAGAAAGTTTGAAGAAAATGATTCAAATCAATGAAATGGTATTTTCGAGCAGTCTATATTGCAATGGATTAAGATCAAGTGATCGGAAGTGCTCTTCAAATGGCTGAAATTTCAATTCCTTAGGAACATGCTCCTGCTAAATTAATCAAACAACTTTTTAATTTAATTCAGAAATGCATTACAGCAAGCCATTTTCTAAACAGTCGAACTAACCGTTGGTAGTTTTTGTAAAATCCAAATTGTGATGTAACTACATCGCTCGTCGAGGCATTTAGACAGAGTGAGCTGACTTCCCCTCACTCTTATTTAGTTTATAATAAAACGACAATGCTAGTCGGTTGAAACTAAAATCGTTTCTCTAATGATTTTGTAATTTTCGATTAGGTTTATGGAGGTTAGTGTTTTTACAAGTGAAATCATCAGTCAATCATTGTTCGAAAACCATCAGAAACCTGGAATCACTGGATGGCCGTTTCGTCCTGGTATGGGACTCATCAGCAGTGCGCATTCACGTCTCCTGCATCTCACAGGATTCGAAACCAGTACCTCAGGCAATGTGCGTGAACGCCTAACCACTGGACCACTGGGAAGAAATCTAACGGTGTTCATGTCTAACTCTGATTGGTCTAGAGATTTTGAACTAGCTTACCCATTTGTGTTCGGTAGTTACTGCCTACACCCGACAGGGTTGAACGCCGCTGGTCACGTCTTCTCAACTATAACTCCGAGAATTTCTTCACGAAGCTAGTAACTAATGAGCATATTTTGCGATATTTTCAATCAGAGTTATGGAGATTAGTGTTTTTACGCATTGAAACCATCAGTCAGTCATTGTTAGAACACCATTAAAAAATTGGAAGCACTGGACAGCCTTTTCGTCCTGTTATGGGACTCATCCAACTAGATTATTCATTCATCCTCAAATAAAAACGTGTTACATGAAGCACGTCAGCTTACAGACAAGACCGAAATGTTAAAAGTGCTAACATACTTATTGTAAAAGGTTTTTTACTTATATAAATATTTCACAGGACACACTGACTTTTTATCTAGGGATAATGCTTCTCACAATAAGGTATAAATGTTTCGGACACTGGAATGTAAGATACAATTGTCGACTCCAGTTATGTCGTTTGCGTCGAGACGCGGTGTCTCTACCACACCGTTTCTGTCAATGACAAGGCAAAAAATTGTTGTACAAAAAGCTCCTTTCCTAATCAAACTGTGCAACCTTTTAATGTAAATGAGGAAGCGTTTGTAACAATTTGATCTAGTTGGATCCAGCATGGTATGCCTCTTGTAACACGATGCTATTTGAGAATAAATATATTATAATAATGAGTGTGAATTGATCTTCCTGGTAGGAATCGTCACATAATAATTGACAGGCTGCTGGGCTAAGCAACTGTAAGTCTCCTGAAACATCAAAGCTGTTATTTCACATGTAGGATGAGGTGCTGAAAAATGAGAATGAAGGAGAACAGAAAATATTTTTATCTTAATTCACATCTTTTTGTCATGATCGTCACATTGGACTGTTGTCATGATTTCCATGTTTCCTTGATCTGAGTAATGATTGATTTCTGATTCTTATTAGGTGTACATGCAATTTGTAAGGTTGCTGAGTCGTCGTCTAAACTCTTTTTTTGTTTCCCCTTTATCAGCTCATCCCGATTAACCCTAACTACATGCTACTCAGTAAACACAGTACCTTCTAGATAGATTTTGACCGCTAAACTGTAATGGTTTAAGACTTAGTTAACTGATCGCCATTATTCCAGGTGGTTTAATTCAAACTATGTTTCCTGTTTGTATTAAGGACGCAGTCATTAGTAGTATTTTCCATATCATTACTATTCTTTAATTGATTGCATTAAGATTTACTGTTTCTTAGAGTTGTATATTGTTTTCTGACTGGTTGGAATGTTGTTCCTGTTTTTATAATCAATTTTTGCCAGGTGTCTCTACCATCTGGAACAAGAACCGTTCTGGTACCATTAGTTTTCTATTGAAATTGTTTCCTATAAGGCATATTCTGTAGCATTCGTAGTGTGTGTTACATTATTATGAAGACATTTTTTATATTATTTTGGTTTGAACTTTTAGGCTACGAAATCACACTCATGATGAAGCAGTGCAACATCCAACTTTGAACTTTCATCTTTATTGTTGTAGCCTTACGAACACTGGTTATGTACATGAGTCCCCCGTTTCGCAGATATCTCATTTATTAAGAAAAAATAACTAGCCTCTTGATAAATCGATACCCATTCATTATCTTACAAAATAAAAGTGGCATATGACTGAGCGAATTAACACAGTAGCCTGACAACTAGAAACGATATCCTAAAAACCAGTCTTTTAATATCCTGTGTGCAAGTGTAAGTTAAGCTACTAAATCCCTGTGCTTCGTATATGTTCTTGGGTCAAAGTGACAGCCTACTCACCAAAAAAATATAAAACAGCCATAATTGCTCATGCGAAAGAATTCTATTGAACTTAGATCTCAGTCAGTACTAGAGCATTATTCTGTACTATTAGAATAATAAACCTAACCCAATTGTTCGATGGAAAATGAAAGCTTTTCATTTATCGTGTTTCATTTCATGGAATGAATCTCAAGAGTTAAGCCCCGAAAATCTGTACATCGATGAGCGACTAGTGAGAAAAGGTCGAGCCTTTTCTTGTTACTAGTTTTCTCTGCTGAAAATGCCCGCAAAGCCAATCTCATTACTGATATTACAGAAAAGAGATTAGAGGGATGGTAAACCATAGTATTCACTTTTGTATGATTTTCAAGCTACTAGGTTGCTGTATGTAAATTACGTTTATCATAGGATTTCACTCTATACATCAACTATAAATTACGAAAAATTCATATTTTCGGCCAGTATATTACTTGAAGATTCCTTTTTTCACATACATATTTTGAATTGTTCGTATATAATTGCTG
>CALYCR020001291.1:0-10384 GCA_944470395.2 Schistosoma turkestanicum
AAGTTAGTTTTTGACGAGATGGAGTCGCCAACCCCATGTCCAACCCTCCTCCTTTATCCGGGCTTGGGACCGGCAGTAGCCCCGAAGGTTCTGCTGGCGGAAATATCTTGTTAAAATTAACTTACAAATTATTTTAATATATTTGTGTTACTTACAACACTTGCAATTTTCTATTATAATCACCAGTTTTTGAATGGTCTTATTGTAGTGAGTTGAGAGATTAAATGGAATTCCCTTTTGCAAATCATACAAACCGTTTCACTGAATGTACTGACATTCATATGTCGCCTTTTAGTTCACTGCCTCTTCTAAAGAGTATGTGTAGAAAAATTGGTGTTTATGGAGAGTTTAAAAGATGGCATCGAATTGTATGAATCATTTTACAAACTACACAATATTGTTTAATTCAACACAAATCCACTTCATCAGTCAAGTTATTCATTGTTATACACATCAAACAACAATAAATGATGAATATTCTTGAGAGGGATAAATATGAGAATAATGAGGATGACTTCCTCATCAAAACACATGACTATTTCCCACTTGATTGCCTTTTCATGTATTGAACACATTGATTGTGTTCATTATCCAACAATGTGATTATCACGCTTAGTATTATTGTTATTATCATCATTATCATCATTGTTGTTGTTGTTTTATTAACAATAAGTGGAATGGTCATCCGAAATTGTGTGTATCCATGCCAAATATTCCCTCTCATATCAATGAATATAAGTTAATCACTTACAGAAGCACTTGAAATGAGACACGATTATTTTAGATATCCGACCACTTGAATATAATATTTGTAATTTGTGTTTGTATGTGTGTGTGTGTATCTGTGTTCGATATATTTATCCGTATTCGCATACACAAATGTGTATACGTGTACTCATTCATGCATTCAATTATTTATGTTTTAAATCACTTTCTCAAGTGTGTGTGTGTGTGAAAAACTGTCCAACAATTGCAGTGTCACTGTGCAAATCAAATTAATTATCAAGTTATCAAGTCAATCGACAAATTGATAAAGGCTATTCTGTATTCGAATTGTTTGGTCATTTCAATCAAGTACCAGTATGAGATGTCTGTAACTGGAGTGTTTATTGACAGCATAGTCAATATTGTACCAGTATGTATAGTTGGATAGTTGGACAATTGAGCATTGGTAATCGATGTTGTATTGTATTGTATTGTATTGTATTTGTAATTCGAGTTGTGTGACAACATCGGTAGGAATCAGTCAGACATGTTGAAGTGTAGATCAAATTGTTTTCAACCTGACGATAATTTGTGATGAATTATGAGTGTCATTCAAGTACCGAATGTAGTGTAGTGTAACGTGGTGTACAGGTGAGAGAATTAATTAATTTTCATTTGTGTCATTGAGTGGCGAATGATTCAAACTGTGTAGAAATCGTGAACAAACTGATCAATTATTATTATTATCAATAATGCAATAGTTATTTATCTGAGTTCTGAATGCGTGTATTATGTGTGATATCACTGATAGACATATAGTTGAATAGTGTCCAGGTGTATTTTGTGTATAATATTTTGTTAATTATTATTTTGTCCGAAAACTTTATCTTCAGGTACTTAACTTAATATCTGTGTTTTTCTGTTTTGTTTTGTGAGTAGTAGTAAATTAAATTCTAATACTGTACATCCTGTCGTTTTAAATGGTTCTTTTTCGATGCATGTGCATTTGTAATATTTCTTGGTTTTTTCATCAATTTTTGGTACTTTAGTGTTTATAATAACATACTTATATAACTTTATCGTTTTTTCAACTGAATTGTTGTTGATTCATAACTGCTACAGTTGTTGAAAGTGTTGTAAATTTACGAATGATTTTTCGTTTTACTACATTCTTCTGTTTTCATGAATCATTTTAAATAACCGACTAATAATACAGTATAACTTTTATTTCTTATTAGATGTGTATTAAATATTTTATATTAGTGAATCACTATATTTCTACTTTAGAAATCTGTTTTACCCCACTGATTGTATGTTTTCAAGCCCTTGAATTGATTTCCATGTCAAAGAGTGAATATATACTATCGTACAAGTTCAAACTAGGGCAAAGCTGACCTTTGACTTTTTTATGTATTAATTTATGTCAACCAGCCAACTACAACATAGAACTTCGTGCGTAAGTACATCAGTTCATGTAGCCAAACCACATTAGCACGGAGGCTCAAGTGTCAGTTCAAATCCCATAGTAGTAGAGATAGTAGAAGATTTACTGCTAATCGAGAAGATTAGGATTTGAAAATAATATCCAAGAAGTATAATCCAATGAAATAAATTTAAAACTGAGAAAGATGAAGATGATGAGGAATTCAGAAGATTAGAATTTGAGAGAACACAAATAATGGAGTCACCTGCGCCATTGCAAACGATTTTGAACCATGTTATTAAAGGTCTCTAAGCATTGGTTACTATCGTCTCGCGGACCCCAACCAGGTAGTCTACATCTACCAACGAGACTAAGTCCACTCTTTAGTGACTTCATGGATTTGTGCCATGTTTTGGTATGATGACCCAATTAATTTATATATTGCTTGTCTATACTAGTTTATAATTTAAAAATTGCTTTACAACTTTGAGGAAATCTATCTCACATAAATGTAATCCATTGAATTAAACTGTTACACTATTTTAATGTTAATCTTTTCTTAAAGTACTCTTTTACATATTCATTTATTCATATTGAGAAAAATGATAGCCATTTTAGTGACCTAAATTTACCAGTTAGACAGACTCTCTTCAAACTGTGCGTGTTTGTTTGGCAGTTTTATCAACAAAAAAAACAACCCTATCATGACAGGATGTTAGTTAGTTAGTTAAAGATGACTTTTGTGCTTAAAAATATTGACAAAAATCAGTAAACGACTCAATTAGAATATGAATGAATTAATCCTTTATTCTAAACTAATCTGAGTTTATTTTTCATTCATTTTTGTTCAATTCTTATGGTAATCATGTAGCATAGCAAGACAATATGAGACAGTATGAGAGTTCAATTTGCCTATTGTCTTCATATAGATTGATAAATTTTGATTCATTCATTAACATTGATTCATATTGTTACTATTACCATTGATATGATAATCTCAGTGTATATGACGTATAAGAGAAACAAAAATATATATATTCACGTTTAGATAATGTTTCCTATTATGAACATGATATTGTCGTCTACTTTCTTTTCTAAAAAAATATTATGACAGATTAAAATCTGTTCCCCTTATTTTTTTCTCATCTTTAATTATTCATTTCAAACAACGAAATGATATTTCGTCTATTTTTAGTTGGATGAGTTCCAAGTATATATTTATCAATGTATCTATTGCTGGTTTTATTCAACTGGTTACTTATCATGTAACCTTATTACTGACTACGTTTAAAATTTAGATTTGTACTTATTTCTTCTTATAAATCAGCGTAAAATAATTTAAAGTTTATCAATTAGTTGAGGTCAGTGGGGGGAAATTCAAGATAGTAGTTTTGTGGTGCGCGCTACTTATGAGTAGTATATGACGCGAGTAAAAACGTAATGTCTGGCAGCAGAAGATGGGAGAAGATCAAGAAAGGAAGAGCGGGAACACAATAGGATTTGTGTGAAACGCATGAACAGTGAAATGTCAGACAATGGATTGATGTTTGCAACAGGAACAGTCCAGTTCGATACGATCGATTGATATTTTGCACATTAACGATTTACGATATGGTTTTCCTATTTTACCAATTAACTCTGTAATTTGGGATATATGCAATTCGGTTGCCCTCACCTGTGTTCTCCTTCACTACAGTTTCATTCTAAGTCATTAGAGCTTATCATTCATTACTTCGTTTTCCTTTGAAACTAATCTCATAGTGTTATGCATGAACTGAGTGAGTTCGATAGCTAAATTTGATACAAAATGTATTGATAGAGTTTAATTCTTTGCATTAGTGATTTCACTCAGGTTTCATGAGCAATGAACCACATTCTGTTTAACCAGTTATTCTTATTCTCTATTTCTGAGGTTAGAAATTTTGTCATTGAAAGATCTTTAGTTGAATTTCTAGCTGGTTAGTGGTAAATTTAAATGATGACTTCATAGAAGTGCGACGTTCCTTCTGAATGTTATCCTAACCGATAGGCAGAAGCTTGATTTGTGTGATAAATTTCAGTGAATAAAGACTGGGAAAATACAGTTGTGGTTAAAAATGTTTAAAATATCATGTCAACTATTTTTAAAGTTACAATGTTCATTCTATTTACAATTTTCAGTATCATTCCTTCGTTATTCAATCCTTTTTTTGTGCATTATTTTATAATACAGTTTATTCTGATTTATAATTTCTAATGTTATCACCTCTCTTTCCATTCCTCTTGTGTATTACACACAAATTCTATCAGTATTTAAAACATGTTGACTATAATCATCTCTCAGTATTGAAATATGTTAATATTCTTAAGTATTTAATTTATTTTTTGATCGTAATTCTATTCCCTTAATGTTCTAGACAGTTCATCTTTACTTTGTGTATGTTCATTGAAAGCACGTTTACTCACGACAAACTACATATTTGGTATTCTAAAGTTTGTAATGCAATTTGTTGCCCAACATTATTGATTTTGGCGAAACCATTTGTTGCTAATTAGTTTATCACATGTTTTGTGAATTATTTTGATATAATTGTTAAAGGATACACCTACTTCTAGATCATAGTTTGAAGAAATATAAGCACCCTGGATATTTCATAAATTGAAATTTATTTGGCCCTTTAACGGATGTACCGCTTCCTTAGCAAAATATTTTGTTTTAAGTTGAAATTTCACATGTAATTCACTAACTGGATCAGAATGTTCTGATGGGCCCAACAGTAAATGTATTTATTAAATTCATAATTTACTTGAGATTATTCAATTTCAGATAAATTCATAAATTTCAAAGGACACTTTATCAGGAAGCTAACGATATCTCAAAGCTCAAAACATTGAAAAGGAATACAATAAATGGGTGTATCAATCGATTTATGGATAGCTCAACGGACTAATGAAAACACTGAATACTGAGGAAACTCGCTTGTGTTAGCAAATCCCACACCAAGAATTTATTGATAGCTATCTTCTGTAATATCTCATCGGTGCCTGCTTGTTAGATGATGGTCAGTCGTCTATTACAACTTTGATCTTTACGTAATTCTTTTAGTAGACAGTCAGGACCCTGGGAACTTCCTTTTGTCGACCAATTTTTGTACCAACATTCACAAGGAAATTATGTTTGTACGGACTGGTTCATGGATGTTAATTTACTGTCAAATATTTAGTTCTTCATTAAGGTCTAGTAACAAAAGACAACTTGAAGGCCAATTATTTCATTGAGACCACATTAAAATTCGTATTATCTGACTGAAGTTATTTGAGAGTAGCTAGAAGGACATCTTTTTCATACATTTAATGAATCTGGATTTTACAACCGCTAAAGTAAATTCTGAGGTTTGAGAATGGATTTTATTTGATTCCGATTCCGTTTGTTACAAAAATGGTTTGATGATCATGTTATCCTAGCGATTTAGCACATTTAGTTTTCGCTAGAGCTAAATTTAGGATTTTTTTCTCAATTAATTGTTTGTAATGTCTAGGCGTCAGAATAATTTTATTATACAACTCAAGTTACTTAAATTTTGTTAGTAGTGAGTCAATAATGGCTAACTTTTACTTGACTTGGCAGATTCAAAGTTCAAACAATACAAATCCCCGCATTCCGTTCACTTCATATGATATCATCTTTATATCTGTATGTATATTGGTATGAAGCATTTTCATAATGAACTAAGAATTTCAAAATTTTCGTTCATAATTCATACTCCACTTAGTAAACTGATTTCGTTATGACAAAATTAAATTTTAAAATTAACTAGGTCAAACTTCACCATTAAACAGTTCTTTGCCACATTGAGTTGGCAACGAATGAAATTTAAGACAAAGATAACAGTTCCTGGCAATAGTGACCTACAACATACTTAATTTAAGTGGAAAAGTATGTGAGCCAGAAGGTGAGTACTTAATCATATGTTTCTCTCCCAGAAACATTTATATCCTTCGAGTTTCCACAACAACCATTCTGAAATTTACTTCCAATATTTATGGAAGACTGTTCTAAGGATACGCTTATCAACTATATACAATATATAGGTTCCACGATCAAATTTCATGTGATGCAACCAATTATCATGATTTAAATCAATGGTAACTCCCCTAGAACCCTTTGGGGTTACTACCGGTCCTAAGCCCAGACAAAGGAGTAGGGTTGAGCGTGTGCGTAGGAAACAAACTCGCAACAGAAATGCTAACCAGAAAAAACCATTTAAATTGCCCTGGCAATTTGAACGTCTTCTTTCAGAAAAATTATGACGTCTCATGATGAAAGCCGAGTTCCCTCGAAAGTCACGAGGCCGATGCCTCTTCTCACAACCATTTTGAATAGATTGAAATACTAGTCATATTCTTTTGATTCTATTTATGGCTTAGTTGAGTTAAATATAATTTTTGATTCCATTTGCGGTGAACATGAAAATCAGTCCTAAAGGTAGCATAAATATAAGGTATCTTGATATTTATTTAAGTTACCTAGTAGTCCATACCTATCTTTTATCGCTAGGTATTATTCTATAGATTTTCAAGTGAATGGTGAACATATAATCCTGATGGTATGAATAAATCCATAAAAAAGTTGCCAAATAATATGGAAGTAAAAGTTGTGCCCTTCATAAATCTTGTCCATACAAGACAAGGCTCTGTTCTACTTTTCTTTAAACCTAATCCATATCAACATAGTAAAATCACTGAGAAGACAAATAAGATTTTGTATGATTCGTATTTGAAACACCTTGCTTAATTTACTGGAGGTTAATAGACAAAACTCTAAGAAGAACTTTGTTCCCTTAGTTGTTACTTGTTTATTTCATAAGGAAGAAGCTCATTACGAAAGTTGTACTGCTCTGGTATTGACTGAGCAATTTATCGAAAACCACCGTCAAAACTACCCTGTTTCGGTGTGAAGCTGTGCTCACTGAAGACAGTGGATTGATCGAAGTAAGACATTAACACTGTTATATACCGGCTCAGTGGTCCAGAGGTTAGGTTTTCTCTCGCAAATAAAGATCTATGTCAGGCAACATTGATCACTACTACCCTTGCTCTTTCTCATAGTAGTTGACCGGATTATGAAAACCTCAACACATCAAGGGAAAAACAGAATACAGTGATTAGATTGGATGCAACTGAGCCATTCGCACTTTTCAAATGACCAAAATATTCTACTCCATACACAGCAACAAATGCAAGTGAGGACAGAAAATCCAGCAGCAGCCTCTCCAGAAGTGGGCCTCAACACACACAACCAAAATGGCAATATCTTGAAATACAAAACAGTTATGGACCAGGTGGAAGCTTTTACACAACTAACCAGCATCATTCACAAACAACAGGGATCTGGTGCAGATATGGAGTGACAAAGAAAGGACAGCATTCATACAATTGGAGAACATCTCAACTCTAAACAATTGTCAGCCAACACCAAGTTCACGATACTTGATACAAACGTATGCAGTTGATAATCGAAGAAATGAGAAGGCCACCGTTCGGAAGGCACATTCATTCATAAACAGTTGTTTACTCGAGACACTCCAGATCCCTTGATCAGGAAATATCGGTAACAGTCTACTGTGACAGGGAACGGATCAACTTTCAGCTGAGAAGGAAATTAGGAGAAGTCATTGGAGGTGGATAGAACACACATTAAAAAAATCATCAAACTGTATCATAAGATAAGGCCTAACTCGAAATCCTCGAGGAAGAAGGAAAATCAAACACATTGCTTCAGGGGTTGGAGACAGATAACTAAAGAATGCACCGGGACTTGGGATTAACTGTTGCGAAGAGCACAGTACGGAGCAAGTTGGAGATTTCTGGTCTGTGGTCCATACTTCAAGAGGGGTAATATGTGTAAGGAAGTAATTTGAAAAATATAATCATGAATACACCCAATTTATGAGTGTCAATCTGCACAAAACTAACTCAAGGGCTTTCTTTCAATTATCGCCAATACTTTAACATGAAAATATGTTTTGTATTGCGTGAATATGAGAAATATGATCATCAGTTTAGAGACAGTGTAGCAACAAGACATACTGATTGAAATCAATCAACCATTTACTCGTGAAATTTTAATAATATGTTCCAAAAACAGACAAAATCATCTTTACTCACTTAAGAAACATGTTTCAAAATACATGTCTTACTATCAGATCAGTTATAAAACCATTGAATCGACAGATAATCTTTATATAACTTTACATCAGCAACAGCATTTAGTTGCATCATCCAGTTGACAATATGAAGAAAAAATTAGATAATAAACCATACCTGACGATATAACGATAATAATCATAAAAGTATTTGATTACATACAATTCCTTTTATTTCACCAAATTGCTACTATGTCAATTTTTCTTTTTAGTAATCATTTATGAACTAAAAATTATATAAAATTAGAATATACATATGTCATCTATTAAGAACGTAGATAGAATTGAAAAAGAAGAAACTCAACTGGCTAAATAAAAGTAGACAAATTTTTAATGAGAAACACACATAACTTAGAGATGAAGGTATATTAGAAGAGGTGAAGGAATAGAATCCTGTTTACAGGACATTATTAAAACATCTTAATATGGAAAACAAAGAATAACTGTTTGTCAAAATATCAGATTGTTATTGAGTTAGATGAAGTTGAACAAAATAATTAAGAAATATAAACAAAAATGTTTAACCTAAAATACATATGAACATCATTAGTTTAGAAAATTATTATACATGAACTTAATTGGTAGTAACCAAGGTTCATATAACGTTACTTGTATTCGATTATTTGCTAATTGCTAGGAAAAACTGAAATTTTCGTTTAGATGAAATTTTAGGCATGAAACTAAAGTCACTAAAACAAATAATTCTTTTTAGTTTTTTTCATTAGAATTATAAAGATTATTGAGTGAATTTATGAATCGATCATTGTTAGGCCACCATTATGGAACTCATCAGTAGTGCGTATCCACGACCCCCGCTCATAGAAATTAAAGCCAGGACCTTCGTTCTTGCACACGAACGCTCAACTTTCAGACCTCTGAGCCGGCATCCAACGGTCTTAATGTCTAATTCTGATCAATCCATAATATTGCGCTACCTCATCCTGGTTTCTAATGGTGATCTAACATTTATTGATTCATAATTTCAATGAAACTCAATAATCTTCAAAACTCTATAATGAAAAATCATAAAATTTGCTCACTAGTGACGAACTTAATAAGGGAATTCTTGGGGTTCTAGTGAGAAGCCATCAACAGTGGAGTTCAACCCTGTCGAGTGTAAACAGTAACTCCCGAAAACAATGGTGTATGGTTGCGAAATATCATGGACTGATTAAATTTAGACACTATCACTGACGAATTCTTACTCAGTGGTCTAGAGGTTGAGCGTTCGCGAGCGAGACTGAGGGTTCAGAGTTCGAGTCCTGAGAACGGGGGTTGTGGATGAGTTCCGTACTAAGATAAAACGGCCCCAGTGCTTCCATGACATTAATGGTGGCCTAACGATGGTCAATTCATAATTTCAATGAGATTCTATTTAGATTAAACATTCAGGCTATATGTCAACTAATAAGGACGACACTTAAACATGTATTGTGTTACTGATATTTTCAAAAATGGTCAACTATGATATGGTAAACACTAGTTAAAAACCACGTAAGGGTATCAATCCGGGTTACGTTATCTAGTCATTAGCGCTTATGAAATTCCATTGATTATGTTGGATTATTTATACAAGACTTAATAACTCCCTGACACTAGCAGCTAGCTTGACGTGGTGATCGGGCTTGCCTATCGTGATGACTCAACCGAGCTATACTGGCTGGAACATATGTTCCTGAAGGTTCTACCATGCTAGACAGGTCCATTGCAGAACGATGAGACTAAAAGCAGCTACCCAAGGTCTGAGGGCGAAGTCGTACTGCTGACGGGTGTGCCAGCAGTAAGGTGTTTCCCTCGGACAACCAGCATCTACAGAGATGCTGCTTTCTCACAAGGAAGGTAGAGAATTGACAAGTTCGACCCTAAAAATGTCACACCTCTCCTTAACCCGCAGATTTCCGTCTATAGCGGTAAGGCCATTTGAAGAGCGGATCTACACTTCACAAACTTCCCACAAAGTGGCCGTGCGCAACCGGCCACAAACAGCTGTCTTTTGGGCTCTCCAGTCACGCTCCCACGTCGCTGAAACTAACAATATTCCAATTTCATTTTCAGATTCTTCAAGAAGTAC
>CALYCR020001292.1:0-20746 GCA_944470395.2 Schistosoma turkestanicum
ATTCCAAAAGAATAAGTGTTACTAGTTCTAACTGCCACGGTATCAAATCCAAATATGGCTGTAGCCATATTCAATATCAAATTTAAACAACATGTGTACAGTTCAGAAGCAAACATAAAAACTTCAATATAAGTACAAAATATAGGAATAATAACAATATACAATGATAAAATCTCAAAATGGAATCAAATAGAGTACCAAAATTACAACAGAAAGAGTCAGTCATATCATAACACAAATATATATATACATGGAGGGATTTTCCAAAAAACAAAACATTCAAAAACATTCTATAGTAATTTCATCTTTCACCACGTCTGAACTGCAGTCAGTGGGAGCGTTAGAGAAGACAACGAAGAGGAAATGGTGAGTTCCTAATCCTTCCGAGTCCGTACCGTCCCGTTTAGTCGGACAGTGCATAAGTGACTGCCTACCGGGTCCAGTCCAACAGAGTTAGTTCTGCCCTAGGACTTAATGCTATAACTACGCCGGCAAGGCCACGGACGCAGCATCAGGGCTAGCCGAAACACGTAGTGTAAACCATGTTGCGTCTCTATCTGCACCAGGTGAAATCGAATTGACGATTTTACTCGGATCTATTACGCGCGTCTCGAAGACGCAGCATACATCGATTACTCGGGATTCCAGAATTCTAGCTAGTGAAGCCTGTTGCCCTATTTGGGACAAGGTTTGAGCAATAAAAGCTCCAATATATAATTTAGTTCGGGGTTTCAAAAGACTAGAAACAGTGTTTCGTGAGCTCAAACCGTAAGCTTCAGTGATGCGAATTCCTGATGAACTTCAGATTTTTTTGTGACACATGTTCATAGTTCCACGATCCTTAACGTTCAACAATATATAACTAAGATGAAATTGGCGGCTGAACACTAGAACAAAGTCACTAAGGTTAAGTGGAAATTACTTAGTGGAGTCTGCACGAATCGGTGATTCCATGCTACACAATCCTTTTTGGATCGAGAGTTACTGTAATACCTATTTCAACATATATTGTAATGGTTTTCAAAAGGAACATTACTAACTGTCACAACAGGACGAGTCAGTAGAAACAATATGAGCTGAAGGAGGACATATGATCACCATCTATTAGTTGTGAACTCCGTAGCCCATTGTTTAAAAAAGAACCTGAGATATGACCTACACTCTTTGGAGTGGGAAGGTCAAGAAACTCATCATTGACGTCTGGCTGTAACATAGACAACATTGAATATGCGGCACTCGCGCGATCTAAACTAACAAATATTATAGCACTGAAATGCATCAATAGGTCACTTTATACTCAAGTCATACTGACAAAAGTAATATTCAAGACAGCCAGAAGAAGATAAAGGCTAAAGTCACCTGGTTTATGAGTCCTGGAACACGTGGTTCCTTTCGTACATTATTGTTATCAGGGTCCCTCTAATGAAAGCTTTCAGACCAATATAGTTCCCTTGTAGACTAGACAGGATCTGAATATGTCACAATTTCAGGGTTCGACATTGCTTTAGTCTGTAACATTCGAGAACAACAAGCCATATCACGATTCAGGGATGCATGAGATGGAAGAAGTATTTGAAAGATAGTTGGGGTGTCGAGATGTGAGTGATCTATACGATCTAGTTGTTGCGAATACGTGAAGGACTTCCATTAACCCTGTTAGACTAATTTAAATCTCTGATCTTGACAGGATTCGCCAACTTACTATTACATTGTGCAGTGAGAATTACAAAATAATTATGGCCTACACCTTGCAAAATTTTGGGTTCATTAGAATTTGTTCCCTACTTATACTTAAAAAATATCGACAAAAGGATGTGGTGAGATCCCAGGAACCGTGAATAACGAACAATTAGAACGATTTAAAGTTTTTTAAACGATCTAAGCTATAGGTAATGTTTGGAGAGGGAATCTAACAATAATTCCGACAGATTAAATATTCGGTAGCCTGTAATTACCATTTCGGAAGATTGCCACTTTCACATTCTCTTGCTCTAGGTCAAGCTTATATCAAGGCTAAGACTAAACATTTCTATTCTGAAGATCTTTCTTTTTAATTTCAGTCATAAAACATAATTTCTTTTAGTGAAAAAAATCATTCGAAATATTTGGATTTTGATCGCTTCGTTTAGTTGGTTGTTTCTACGGTATACGATGTAGTGGTAATACGAATGTTGAACGTGTTGCATGTTTTCTCTGAGTTTCATGTATATATCTGTGGTTTCACTAAGTATTATTCTGCTGTTCCTATACTCAGCAGTCGCATGTAAGTTTGAAATTTATCTGTAACGGTAGTAATCAGTTACCTGTACTGGTCAACCATTAAGATTTGGAGAAAACTGTTCCTATGTATGTCATTGTTTGGGAGGTGCATGTGAAACAACTTCAGATAGCGTTGGGTGTAAATTTGGATCTTGCAGTCCTGGCTATCTCGGCTTTCCTGCTTGTCAGGATGGTAAATGAATTTCAGGTCTACTTCATGTTTAACCTAGCATGTCCTACCGGTACTTTCGGATTAAATTGCTCACAAAGTTGTAATTGTGAGCCACAAAAGTTATGTAATCACATTAATGGAGTATGTAATGATGGAAATAAGTGTAGTAAGGATTTCTATGGAGTTGGATGCACTAAAAGTAAGTAAGTACTTATGATATATTGTTCCTAGTTCGTGCGAAAATGATTTCCCCTCCTAAGGTTTACAGCGATTGTGAGTTCCTTCAAATTTCATGGCCAGCTTTCGATAGCAGCTACTATATTGGACCATCAAACATTGTTCAGTACACGTTAGTTTCTCTCATTTTATTATAAGAATGTAACCAGTGTTTTGTTCAGGTCTGTTTTCTCAAATTTCTCAGTTTACCAATCAGTTAATGCGACCCTAACTCATGGGGATAATTATAACCTCAAATTTTCTCACGATAATTTATCTGTCCCTTTCATTTTTTCCGTTAGAGCAGATTTTCTAGTTTCAATTCTAACTGATGAGTATATTGTTGAAGGCGTTCCAAGCCCTGAATCATCCCCTTTGGAGATTAAATGCCCAGGTACCATTCTTGTGCTTGGCTCGATTTTTCATTCTTAGGTTTATTTTTTAACAGTCCGCTTTGTTTCACAATTAAATTTTAAACAAGATTATTCTTGGTTTACGTAATTATATAAAAAGCCATTTATTCTCTGTACATTTGATGGTATAAATCGACTACATGGTTTGATTATCATAGGTTTTTTAGAAATGCACTGAAAACTGGTGTGTCAGTAATAACACAGTGGTTTAAAAACTTCAGCAGTTTATAGTTTTTGACCATAATATTTTCCTAGACTGCACATTTTCCCCTGCCTTGGTTCACTCTATTTGTAAAAGTGTTATCTTACCTGGGTACTTACTTTAAAATGAGTTGAATGTGTGGAATGTGTTATGAAATAGTTAGTTCGAGTGCTTTGAATAACAGTTTGCACTTATTAATCAACGCATAAAGGGAACCTGAACGTACTGTTCAATCGACATGTTATGACTAAGGCACTTGTAGATTATTATTATTTAATCTTGTTCATCTATAATATCTTCAAAACATGTACTTACATATAGTTTCTGGAAGCACCATAAATATTTTGTGATTACTAAAGGATGAATATACCATTATATAGTTGAATTCAGATGCAATGTGCTAATTTTGTTCAGGTACAGATCAACTGATTTATACAAAACGATGAATGACCTCCATGTCATTTCGAATCTTACTGTTCATTTTCTCAAGATAAAGTTGAAGGTTATCAGAAATAATTCGTCGATCTAACGGTCTTCTTAGTGTTTTCACACTGCAGGAAAAGAATTTTTCTAATGCAAACGTTGTCAGTCACATGTAGTTTTGCATGAAATCTGTTTTTGACGGCTAGATATCGAATTTGTATAATATGATGAACTGAGTATCAGAACTTTAATTTTGCTTTGAATTTGTTTTCAAATATAAAAGACTAAAAGAATCGCAAAAGTATGAATTTACTATGTGAGTTTCTCAGACATAAATTGTTTAGAAGTTATTTAACATTACTCATATTTAAATTGAAGTTCAAATAGTGATTGATTGAAATTTATTCAACACAAATACTAGTACAAATATGCTGTATAATTGGGTATACAGTCCAGTAAGAAATGCAAGTGGAAAATGTTTTTTTCTCAACATTAAATCAATTTGTTTATAAAGCTATTGATTGTTGTGCTGAGATATGTTAGGTGATGTAGAATTATTGATTGAAGTCTGGAAGATAATTTTATTCAGTGGCAGTAATTCATGGGTTTCGTGGTTTTAAGGTAATATCAATCTTCAGTCTTTGAGCTATGATGTTTGCACTTATTACGCTCCTATTCTGGTTTTTTCTTTTCAAACTGAATTTTAATTATTTGAAGATTTTTATTATCACTGATGTTACTATAATTGGAACCAGTGTGATTTTTTTTCGATTTGCTGGTGCTGAATGTAACCACATGCACCTACACACACTTGAATAATGTTCTGAGTTGCCAACAACTAAGAAACCAATTTAACTCACTGAAAAAAGGACATATTATTTTTCCAGATCTCTAGAAAAATACTTAAGGGTTTTACCTGAGCGTTGTTTCGAAAGTATTACCGAACCACTTATGACCAAAAAAAATCAGGTTACTCAGGACAAAATTCAATAACTGATTCATTTATCTGTTAGATTTCTGCAGGTAAGTTGCTGAAATACGTGGATGTAGGTTTAGCGCTAGTCGGCAATATTCAGTAACATATCTTCTATTTTCAGATGATTTGGCTATTTTGTTGTACTGGTTTTTAAAAGAATTATATGCCTAGTAAAACTTTTGGATAATTTCTCTACTAATAAGGGATAACAAAAGGGTTGTTATAATGAGGCATAATAATCCATACGTAGTAAAACTCAAAATTGTGTAGGCTAGCCTAGGTTATGCTTGGGAGCAAACGAGCGTTGATTCGACCTTTATAACTGTTTAGTACGATAGAGTTTTTGCTTGTATTTGAGCCTTTATTTTCTGAATGGTAGATGACTGATCGTTTATATCTTCGTAGTAATTACCATATTTTACCACAGAATCATTTAAACACTGCTGAGGTTCATCATCATAACCGATATTTAACTGTCCAATTCATCTTTAAATATCAGTATTCATGAAGGAAATATGTTTTGTGTTTATTATGACGGTTCAGAACTATACCAACTTATTTTAACTTGTTTGTAGGACAGTCAACGTCCAACATCAATATTGTTTAGTCAGTGATCTCATTGAAGAGAACGTGTATTTTTAGATGCATGAATACATCAACTATAAATGTTTGAACAATAATTCTTCATTTGTATTCACCTTCCCTGTTTAGCTCTTCCTTCCGTTTCCATTGTATCGAATAAAAACTCAGTAAATGTTCGCTGGAATGATCCACTGAATCCTTCAATTCAACGTGTTTTTATACATGCTACATTGATTGGAATTGGTGACTGCTTCAATTTGCCACAATCGGATTATTTAAATTACACTAAAACAGTGAATATTGAAGACAGAGATATCATGTTTCAATTAGATTACTGGCGGCGTTACATTGTTACAGTTTATGGTTTGACGTCTCGTGGAATTTCCACTAGTCCCTCAACAACTACCATCATGACTTCATTTGACAGTAAGATTTTCCAAAGTTTCTATTTTACTTACTTACTTACTTACGCCTGTCACCCCCACTGGAGCATAGGCCGCTCACCAGTTTTCTCCAACCAACTCTGTCCTGGGCTTCCCTCTCCAGTTCTGTCCAATTTTTGTTCATTCCTCTCATATCTTTCTCTATTTTTCGGCGTAATGTGTTCCTTGGCCTTCCTCTTTTCCTTTTGCCTTGAGGGTTCCATATGATGTTAGACGGCTGTTAATAAACACCTGTATCTTCTGGATGATGGCTTTGGTAGTTCTCCAAGTTTCCGCTCCATACAGTAGAAGTATCTTGACATTTGTAATGAAAATCCTGATTTTGGTTTTGGTTGAAAGATGTTTGCAGTTCCAGATATTTTTCAACTATAGAAATGCAGCCTTTTCTTTGCCAATCCGCGCCCTCACATCTGCATACGATCCACCTTTCTCGTCGATGATGCTGCCCAGATACGTAAAGGTGTTAACGTCCTCCAAAGCATGTTGTGTTGCATCAGAGAATTTTGCTTTTTCCATTATGTATGTTGAGACCTACTGCTGCAGAGGCCTCTGCTACACTGGTCGTCTTCTCTTGCATTTGTTGTTGCGTGTGCGATAGAAGAGCCAGGTCATCTGCGAAGTCCAGATCGTCCAGCTGCGTCCTAGCTGTCCACTGAATACCGTGCTTCTGCTCAGATGTCGACGTCTTCATAAACCAATCGATCACCAGTAAATGGAGAAAGGGTGAGAGTAACCAACTTTGTCTGACACCGGTCTTCACCTCGAAAGAGTCTGTTAGCTGTTCTCCGTGTACGATTTTGCAGTTGAATCCATCACAAGAGTTCCGTATGATGTTAACTATTTTTTCAGGCACACCGTATTGTCGAAGAAGCCTCCACAGTGTTTTCCTATCCACGTTATCGAATGCTTTCTGGTAGTCGATGAAGTTGATGTACAGTGGTGAGTTCCGTTCAATTGATTGTTCCACAATGATCCGTAATGTAGCAATTTGTCAGTACATGATCGACACTTACGAAATCCGGCCTGTTGATCTCGAAGTTTGGCGTATACAAAGTCCTTCATTCTGTTTAACAATACCCTGTTGAGGACTTTGCCTGGTATTCAGAGAAGAGTGATGCCTCTGTAGTTCTCACACTTGTTGAGATCGCTTTTTTTGGTATGTTGATCAGGTATCCTTCTTATCGATCTGATGGTACTTTTTCCTCATCCCAAATCTTCTTCAATAGGATGTTAAATATTTTCGCAGTTGCTTCTACATCTGCTTTCATTGCCTCTGCTGGAATGTTGTCTGGTCCTGCTGCTTTGCCGCTCTTGATTTGTCTGATGGCTATACTGATCTCCTCAATCGTAGGTGCGCCAATATTAATCGGGATGTCCGTGGATGCTGCTTCGATGTTGGGTGGGTTCAGTGGAGCTGTCCGATTCAGGAGTTTTTGAAAGTGCTCTACCCACCTATTTCGCTGTTCTTCAGTGTTGCTGATTACTTTGCCTTCCTTGCTTTTCACTGGTCGTTCTGGTTTACGATAGTTTCCGGCGAGCTTCTTTGTTGTTTCGTACAATTGTCTCAAGTTTCCTTCTCTGCTCTTGTTCGGCTGACATTCACTGCTGCCTTCTTGTTCCTCCTTTCTCCAATTTTTTTAAGGAGTACCAACAGAGATCCATTCCTTGTGATGGTACATTTTGTGACCCAGAACTTCGTGACATGTTGAATTGATTGCCTTCTTAATCCCTTTTCAATCGTTCTCCAATGTTGCTTCCTCTCCAATGAGTATATCGTGCAAGGCCTGGAACCTATTGGTGAGGACCGTCTTGAGTTCGTCGAGTTTTACGGTATCCCGAAGAAAGGCCGTATTAAACTTGTGTGATGTTGTCTGCCCCGCTGTCCAGTGCTTCTTTAGTTTCACTTTCATTTTGGCGACCAGCAAGTGGTGATCTGAAGCTATATCAGCTCCTCTCTTGGTTCTCACATCCTCCATGGTCCTTCTGAACTTGTTGTTGATACAGATATGGTCAATTTGGTTTTGAGTAGTGTGGTCCTGTGAAATCCATGTTGCTTTGTGAATGCCTTTGTGCGGGAATATTGTGCCACCGATGACCAGTTTGTTGAAGGCACATAGGTTTGCAAATCTCTCACCGTTTTCGTTCCTTTCTCCCAGTCCATTTCGTCCCATGATGTCTTCATATCCAGTGTTGTCCATTCCAACCTTGGCATTCAGGTCTCCCATAAGAATCGTCAAATCCTTTGGTGAACATTTCTCGACGATTGACTGCAGCCTTTCGTAGAATTGATCTTTAACGTCGTCGTTGTAGTCATTGGTAGGTGCATAACATTGGATGACGTTCATTGTGATGTCCTGTTTCTTTTTTTTGAAGGATGCTTTAATGATCCTAGGTCCATGAGATTGCCATCATGTCAGTGCCTTTTGTGCATGTTTGGACAGCATCAGTGCAACTCCTTGTGTATGTGAAGCATTTTCCTCTTCATGACCAGAGTATAACAGCAGTTCCCCTGAAGCTAGTCTCAGTTGTTCCACCTGTGTCCAATGCGTTTCACTGATGCCGAGCACTTCGAGGTTGTATCTTTTCATTTCCGCAGCAACTTGGAGTAGTCTTCCAGTCTCCCACAATGTACGAACGTTCCATGTACCTAAAAAAAGGTTGCTCATTTATCTATAGTTCTTCTAAGATTGAAAAAACAATTTCTTGTGGTTATTTAACTAGTTGACTTGTTTTTTATTATACGCATTTATTTAGCTGTGGCGCCATGTTACTAACGTCCGCATTCTTCTATGACTATACTTTGCACTCAAACCTTTTAGCTTAAGTTTCATTAATCAACTGACATTCTTCATCAAATAACATTACCCTTTAAAATATTCCGAACCAAGAGTTAAATAACATTCGTATTTAATCGTCTGTTATTTTTGACCGGTAATAGATACAACAGTAATTGACTAGAAAAGAAGAGCTTAGCTTCCACTTTAGGCCATACAAAGGCAGCCAATTGAAAAATACTCTCTAAAATAAGAAACATTGATCATTAAGAGATATCTACTCAAGTTTCAGAGTTGGCCTTATATACATTATTATAACATCCATGTTGCATGTTCTCTGTTTTTAGATCCGAGCGGCCCACCGTTAAATTTACGTCAACTATCTCAGTCGAATCAATCTGTTGATGTGACATGGGATAATCCTCTATGTAATCAACGAGGTGGACCGTTAGAAATGTATATCGTTAACATTTCGACATTATCGCCAACTAAAACACCAACTATATTAGCTAATTCAAAGAATATACCACCTATTGAAATTATTAATCTTACACCTCAAATTGTATATACGTTACAAGTGGCTTATAAAAATCCAATTGGTGTTGGACCATCAAGTCTACTACTTATTTCTCTTAATCGATCAAGTATGTTTGTCTAGAATTTCATGTTAAATAAAGTAAACCTAATTTTAATTAATGTAACTATATATGTTCTGTAATAGTAACATTATTAAGATTTAGATGAGTTTGAATGACCGTAAACAACTTTTTGATGTTGTATGTAGTTCATGTTGTCCTTCTCGACTATTACATATTATTACACTCGAATACTTTGGTTAAATTACTGGTTGTAGAGTAGCGTCATTTTAACTGACAGCTGTAAACGATCATCGTCGGAGTCACCCACTTTCCTTGTTCTTATTCACTTCAATAACAGACATGCTCGTAGATGTGATTTTAACCTTTGTCTAGCTTTATAGGTCCAAATTCTCACTTACAGGCTATTATGAATGTAGATAATGTAGTTCTGTTTGTTAATGATGTTGATAAAACGCCTTTCTCTAAATTCTTGGTATCAATTCAAGAATATTTAAGATGTATTACTTTAATCTTAAATAAAAATTACTGTTCTCGTTCTAGTCTGATGTCTAGTCCAACCATCGAGAATTAAGTAGTTGGGTGTACAGCGATCCCAAGGTTTTCATCAACCCTAGTAATTTAGTGGCAGATAAAATCTCAGTCTTGACACAAAACTGTTGTTTTTGCCAACCTATACCTGTGCAGCAGGTACAGGATGTCTCTCTGTTCATAAAATAACTAATTTACTATGCCTTTGTGGAATAAAAAAAATTGAGGCATGTTGTGATTCATGCCTAATCAACTGTCAAGATATAATTTTGCTAGTTAATATCAATAAGTAGTATAGAATAAAGTTGGTGTTGACTAGAATTGTTGGTCTGGGTCGGGAAACGAAGACTGAAACAGAAGTCTGCAAGATAATCATAATCCACAGATATTGGGTGACTTTCTAGAATTAATCTCAGTAGCGTAGATCTTCTGTTTATTAGCTGTTTTCTAAATCCTGAATTTTTTTTTTACCTTATTTCATGCCTTTTAAACAACAATTTTGTTCATTTTTTCAGATTTGAATTCCATTCTATTTTCCACTGTCACTTAAACTATTATTTCAAAGTCTTTAGTATTCGTCTTATTAATTTCCCTTCACCACGGTGATATATTATATGTGAACACTTAGGCTAATGTATATCTACACCATATCCAACGTTATTCATTATGTATAGATGATATTTAGCAAATCATTTACTTCGTAGTTAGATTGATGTTTTTACAATAAATGCTTTATAAAAAATTTTTCGATACACACCTATAATCAAATTTGTTTGGTTTTTGAGAAAATCTTAAGAGTTTTATATTATGTGTCTTCAGGTATTTCATATTGGGTAAAACTATTAGCTGTCTATCGATGTTGGATTTGAAAAGATTTCAATTAGTATTTTTCAAGTACATTGATTGTCAATACATTTTTTGGGTTTTATAAACACAAAGGATTTAGTATAATGAAATTACGTCACAATTCCGTATAATTTAGGGTAATTTTGCCACGTTCATCTGTAAAATTAGTTGAAATAACAGAATATTAAGCGCCTGTTAGGTCACTGTTCACTATAGAATATTCGCAAATTAAGAAAAACAGCGATTCTAATCGCATTAGGACACTAGCTGATGTTAGTGTAGAGGGAAGATCGATCACCAATGAAAAGTTTGATGAATGATACTTACTTACTAAAGCCTATACCCATTATGGAGCATAGACCGCCGACCATAATTCTCCTGGGCCTTGCTTTCTAGTTCTGCTCAATAGGTGTCCATTTTCATTTCTGTCTCTGTTGTAACGCTTGCTTAGATAATTCCCAGCTAAATCCTATTGCTTAGTATTCTCTGACCACAATACACTGGACATGTTCCCAATAATCAAAAACACGGTTGACCAGGAAAAGACTATATTCCAAATAGCAAGGCTAAATGGAATAAGAGCCGAACGCGAAGGCGAAGAAGGCAAAAATAGATACAACGTTAGTTTATTTATAGCATTTACATGAGAAGCTTCTGGATAGAAATCCACGTGATTGACCGGATTAGATTTAACCAATCAGCACGCAGCTAACAGTATGGGAACCTTCTACCCTGTTCTCCAAGATTCGATCAGGCACTGATTGGATAGGAAATTAGCCAATCAGCGCGCAGCAACGTAGTCATGCTTTAATTCCATCTATGTCCCACTAACAGTCTCCATTCCTCAACTTAAAGTGTATTTTGGTCTTCTTCTTTTCCTTTGGCCTTGAGGATTTCGAGTGACGGCTTGTTTTGTGACGTTGTCCGATGCTTTCCCTGATGCACGTCTTATCCACCTCCAGCGTTTCTTTCCGATTCCGTCTACAACTGGAATCTGATTTGTCCTCGCCCACACTTGGTTGGTGCTCAGTGTATCTGGCCAGAGAGCCCGAAGTATTTTGCGTACACAATAGCTGATGAACACTTGTATGTTCCAGATGAGGGCTTACGTGATTCTCCAAGTTCTCCCTCCCTATATAGTAGAACTGTCTTGACATTTGCTTTGAAAATTGTGACATTCGTGTTGGTTAATAGTTGTTGTAAGTTCCCGATGTTTTTCAATTTTAGAAATGCCATCGTTGATTGCCGATCCGTGCCTTCACATATGCATCAGATCCACCGTGCTCATCAATGATGCTGCCAAGATATGTAAAAGTTTCTACATCCTTCAAGGTGTCTCCACCAAGTATGATTTGGTCGGTGCATGTTGTATTGTATTGCACAGTCTTGCTTTTCCCATTGTGTATGTTGCAACCTAGTGTTGCTGAGGCTGCTGCTGCTGCTACAGTGGCCGTCTTCTCTTGCATTTGCTGTTGTGTGTGCGATGGAACAGTCAGATCATCTACGAACTCTAGATTATCCAGCTGCATCTTGATTGTTCACTGTATACTGTGCTTCTCTCCAGATGTTGACATCTTCATAATCCAGTCGATCACCAGGAGAAAGAGTGAGGGTGAGCAACCTTGCCTGACACCAGTCTCCATCTCAATCGAGTCTGTCGACTTTCCTGTATGGACGATTCTGCAATTTAATCTATCATAGGAGTTCCATATGATGTTGACTATCTCCGCAGGTACACCGCCATATCAAAGGAGGCTCCATAGTGTCATCCTGTCCACGTCATCAAATACCTTCTCAGGATGAATTAAGTTGATGTAGAATGGTGAGGTCCATACAACTGATAGTTAGTTCCACAATGATCCGTAATGTCGCAATTTGGTCGGTACACGATCCATCCTTACGGAATACAGCGTGTTGATCCCACAGTTGAGCGACGATTGAATCTTTCAGTCGGTTTAACAACACCCTGTCGAAGACGATTCCTAATATTGAGAGAAGAATGATGCCTCTGTAGTTCTCACACTTGTTGAAATCGCCTTTCTTTGGTATCTTGATGAGATGTCCTTCTTTCCAGTCTGTTGGTACTTGTTTTTCCTCCTAAATTATTTAGTTGCTGCTATTTCTGCTTGCAATCCATCAACTTGAATAATGTCTTTATTCTGCCTCACCACTCTTGATTTGTCTGATGACCTTGCATATTTCGTCAATCGTTGGTGGATCAACATCGATGGGAAGGTAACCGATTAGATCTAACTGACTGACCTATCTGTTAACCCTACTCAGAATCTTTTTTATTGCTATTATCCAGTTTAATCACGTGATCACAGTTTGTTCTTAACTAATCATTCATAATATGCGGTTTACGGATTTTAAGCTTACATCAGAATATTAAAACTAGGATGTACGCGATTCATATGAATAATGGTTTTATTCATCTCATAACAAATATGTCAAATGGATGATTTATCAAAGGTAAATAGGTTGAAAATTAGTTGATAGAATAAAATAACATTTCATCAATAAATTATGAATAAAATAGCCCACTGCCCATCACTATAGTATGGACAACTTGGTGTGTCTCTTAGCTGAGTACAGGAATCTGTAATTAGGAAATGAGTTGAATTGACGAGGTTGAAACTTGGAATTTCACATAATATATGTACGTATTTAGAAAAATAATATCTGTAGTATGGTTATACTCGACGTTTGTTCACTGGGTCATATGTTGAACACAGACACATACTTTCAACTTTGACTGAAAGGCACATTATCATTGTCCTTATATAATAAATAGGTGTGGCTTATGATCTAGAGCTTAGACATTTATGCGGTTATTGGGTCTTACTAGCACAAATATAAGCTTATTACTCTTTTATTTATTGCAGTTTTTTTTCTGAATAAAATTTTAAAAAATTGACATAAAATTGTTTTTTATGTACTATAGTTAAACATTCAATTTTTTTCCATTTAAAGAAAACTATTTATTTAGTTTTATTACTTAACATTAGGGTGTGTTACCAATGAGATGATGGAGTTATTTTCTTATTTAAATAAAATAAGAGAGATGTGTGTATTCAAGTTCATATGGACCGTGTTCCTGTTTTCCTCATTTCAGAAAGTTTCATCATTTACTTTGTCTTCCTTTGTTATATGAGAATCGTAAATTCTAACTTTAATGATTCTCTTTTTGTCATTTGCTATCGTTATGTGCTGTAGTTGCTGAACTATTCTCAATTACATTTTATTATAGGCCAGCTAACCTTGTCGCATATATATCTGTGTGACATTGGACATGTTGTGTTGTTTTATTTGTGAAAGGTGTCTGAACATTTAACTTTATCATTTGTACTATGTATATAATATGGTCGGCCTTGCCTATTGTGATGACCCAACCGAGCTATATTGGCTGGAACATTTGCTCCTGAAGGTTCTACCATGCCAGGCAGGTCGATTGGAGAACGATGAGACTAAAAGCAGCTACTCATCGTCTGAGGGCGAAGTCGTACTGCTGACTTCAGAGGGGTGTGACAGCAGTAAGGTGTTTCCCTCGGACAACCGGCATCTGCAGCGATGCTGCCTTCTCACAAGGAAGGAAATGATTAGAAAAGGTCGGCCCTAAAAGTGTCGCACCTCACCCTACCTCACGGATTTCCGTCTCCGTCGGTAAGGGTGCCCACTAAGGGATTTTAAGAACGGAGCTACCACTCAAAAAACCTTTCATAAAAAGGCCGTGCGTAACCGGCGTCAAGCAGTTGTCCCTTGGGCTCTGCGGTCACGCACCCAGGTTTCTAAGACCAACACTAATCTATCTTCCTTTTTAGGTCCCTCAAGAAACAACCTTCCACGGTGTGGGCAGCCGGGAAGTGACAACCGCCCTCATACCCGTAACAGCACACGAGACCAAATTGGTCAAAATCAAATCCTTTCTCTCTTATCTCCACGACTAACTCTTCTCACATTCCTTTACCACACTGCACAGCTAATGCAAACGATGCGATTTCATGAAACATCATTTCTGGTCTCCTGAAATGCAGTTCTAGACTACATGTTGGAGCATTTAATGTACGTACATTATGTCAAATAGGGCAACAGACTTTAGAATCTCGTGCCATCGATGTATGCTGCGTCTCGGAAACGCGCATACAGGATCCTAGTAAAGTCATTAATCTGATTTCGCCTTGTCAAAACAAAGAAGCATCCCGATTTACTCTTCGTGTATCTAGAAGCCCTCATGCTGATTGCCGAGGTCTCGCTGGTGTAGGTATAGCATTGAGTCGTAGGGCAGAACTAGCGCTCCTAGACTGGATCCCAGTAGATAGTCGTTTGTGCGCCATTCGACTGAACGGGACAGTAAGGACTCGGAAAGATAGGGACACGCGTCGTTGCCTCCTCGTTGTATCTGCCTATGCCCCCACTGACTGCAGTTCAGACAAGGTGAGGTTAGGAAATCTGAAGCGAGGGCGAGCTGCAGATCCTGATAGACTGACGCCTGAGATATTTAAGGATGGTGGTCCAGTTTTAGCAGTGGTCTCGATCCCTGATTGTCCCAATTTATAAGAAACGACAAAAGTCTTCTTGTGAGAATCACAGGGGAATAAGTGTAACTAATATAGTTTCTAAATTGTTAGCCTCGATTATAATTAGACGCCTTACTAGTGCTCGTGAAGAGCGGATTAGAGAAAACCAAGCTGGTTTCAGACCTGGACGTAGTTGTATAGACTATATCTTCACACTACGACAGGTCCTGGAACACAGACACACATTTAGACGTCCGGCAATAGTTGTCTTGCTGGACCTAAAATCGGCATTCGACTCTGTTGATCGTGAGGTTCTGTGGCAGTGTCTGTCATTGAAAGGTGTACTAAAGAAGTACATTAACCATATACAAGCTCTCTACTCGAACACCACTGGTCGAGTGAGAACCTATGGCGAACTATCATCGGAATTCTTCAATTCAAGTGGTGTCCATCATGGCTGTCCACTCTCTCCATTCTTGTTTAATTTTATCATAGACATGCTCTTAGAAATCACCTTACCCTCGTCTGAATTTTCAGGAGTAGACCTATTACCAGGAGGCTTACTTATCGACTTAGAGTATGCCGATGACATAGTCCTACTTGGTGAAGACGCTGACAAAATGCAGAAACTTCTGACCACCCTAAGCAACAATGCAAGCATGTTCAGGATGCGATTCTCCCCGTCGAAATGCAAAATTTTGCTTCAGGATTGGGTTGCATCGGCACGTGAACTAGTGATAGGGAGTGAAGTAGTCGAACGTGTAGACCACTTCACTTATCTTGGGAGTCTCATCAGTGCCGATGGCCTGGTGACTGACGAAATCTCAGCTCGGATACAGAAGGCTCGATTGTCTCTTGACAAGTTGCGTCACCTATGGCGCAGGCGAGATATCCGTTTGCTGACTAAAGGACGAGTGTACTGTGCAGCAGTTCGCTCCGTCCTTCTGTACGGATGCGAAACTTGGCCGTTAAGAGTAGAGGACTTCCGTCGGTTACTAGTCTTCGATCATTGATGTCTCCGAAGCATTGCTCGTGTATCATGGGACAACTGTATAAGCAATGCTGTCGTTAGGAAGCGAGTTTTGGGTAGGGACGGCAAATCAATAGATGAAGTAGTGAAACTTCATCATTTGAGGTGGTTGGGACATGTGTTACGTATGGCTAACCACCGACTGCCTCGACGAGCTATGTTTTGTGGTGTAGGAGTAGATTGGAGGAAAACTGGGAGCGGCCAAACCAAAACATGGCGCAAATGCTTGAAGTCACTGACAAGTGGACTGAGTCATGTTGGTAGATGTAGGCTACCTGGTTGAGATCCGCGAGACGACAGTCACCGATGGTTAGAGACCTTGAACGACATGGCTCAAAATCATTTGCAATGGCACAGGTGCATCCACTCTTTATGTTCTATGAAATTCTAAGCTTCTGCATTCCTCATTATCTCTACCTTTCTCCTTCTGAATTAATCTTACTGAAATATACTTCTCGAATCATATCTTCGCTCCCTAATCTTCTCCATTACTGCTAATACTTCTGCTATTACTATCACTCTTGGATTTGAACTGACAGTTGCGTCTCAGTGCTGATGTGGTATGGCAACCCGAACTGATGTACGTACGTACGAAGTTCTGCGTTGTATCTGTCTGTCTGTCTGTACCATAAAGTAAGCTTTAATTGTCTACCTAAAATTTTTGTCAGCATTTCTCTCTGAAGAAATGACTGACAATAATGCTTTGCTCTAAAATGTGCCTAATATGCTCAATACCTACTGATCAGTTTCACGTAAATGTTGACTTAAGACTGTTGAATGTCTCTGCCATCTAATCAGAACGATTTTATGCTCGAAAGGCTTCAAAAATTTCAAGGAATTGTTGAAAATTTCGGTCAGCAAGGAAAACAAACTAGGAAGATTTGAATGTTTGATCACTGTTCATCCTTCAAACTTCATGTTTCAAACGCATGGAATCACCTTAATCGAGGAGATTGACTCACTATACCCAAATACTCAGATTGAATTGATCCACATTTACTCCTAATAAATGAAAAAACAACAAAAGCATCCCATGAGCTACAATAAGTTACAGCCTTCAACTATGAAGTTTCCTCTTTAAAAATTTGCTGAACACTGTTAAACCAACATCGCACAAATAAACCGACAACAACTGCTAACCAGTTGAAATAACCGTTAGGACCGTTTCGTATACCAGTCATACAAACAAGTGAATGAATGTGACTAATTGTTTTCACAGTCTAGGTCACTTCGTTTTGATTTCTAACAACTAATTGTAGGGCAGTTTAAGGACTCTAAGAAATACTAAAACCTATGAAGATATAAAGATGCATACATGGCTTATAGGTGAGTATCATTAATTTTTATCAGCGTAGATATATTCCCTGGCTTAGTATGAAATAAATTGTATACATATACTGTCATATAATTCACTTATTAAAAATTACTCATGGCAAACGTTTACCATAAATTGTTGAATTAAAAAGACTAAGACATATTATACGTATCAGTACCAAAGTTGGGTTTAGTTTCAAATAAACTGAATATTCAGTGGAAATTTAATAATAATAAAATAATTATAATTTTTGATGATATCCCAGGGAGTAGAAATTTGTGTTTGTGACTTACTACAAGTCACTACTTCAGAGGATATAAATGAATAACCGAAGTAGGAAACAAAGAGGAATACCTTTAGCACAATGGAAATCATGATAGGTCTAAACATGTGATTATCATGTCTTTTTCAGTCAAGGCGATCCTGTGAAAGTACTGAAGTCAAAAGTTACCTAGACTAGCTCCTTCTTTCTGTATCCATCAATGTAATTACTTCTATGGAGTAAGTTGCATCGATAGATATTCTGGGAATTTGTATCTTCGTGATTACGAGTACTTCTCAGCGTGGTCATGTTAAAAAATTAGTTAAACCTGTTAACAGATCCATCCTAGCTTACCTGGTATAAAGATAAAGGGGCTATTATTATTAATATTATTATTATTATCTCTCACCTTGTTTTAACCATAATTATTCTGATTATCATTCATTGCATTTTACGTATAAACTTATTCAAATGAACACTTCATATTGGTCATCTCAACATTAAGGATTTATATGACAATTCTAAATTCATTCAGTTATATTGGTAGTTTGAATCTTCCCAATGATAGTTAGAACTGTAATTAATCAGTCTCATTCGGCATCTGTGCATCCTGTATCGATTATGAATCCGCAACCTACATGCTATGATCTTAAACGGTGTATTTCGCCTCAAATCTGGCCCTCTTTTGGTTTATTGATTTAGATACTTCATTATAGAACCTGAAGAAAATTTATAGGAAAGATTATTCTTGGTACAGACATCTGTTTTAAAAATAATTTAAAAAATTTTTTGTCCACATAGAATTATGTAGTTAATGAATTGAGTTAAATGTGGTTATGTGGATAAACAGTTCAGGTTGGATGAAAAGTCATACCGTCTTTCCTCTCGAGAACAAAGGGAATCAGCGTAATATGAAATTCCTCAGCTAATCTCCTTTCTTTAAAGTTGGAAAAACCCTACTGAATTATGTTGATGTTTTCTGATATCAATTTGATGACTTGTAAATAGTGTGTATTGTTATTACCGATTTGATAAGTAATTTTCCCAGTTCTGTGGGATTATTAGGTCTTTTCGTGTAGCTTAAGTGTTCTTTAGCACGAGTCGAGATTTCATGAGAAGACTCTCCAATATAGAACGCATCGAAATCGACAAAACGTAATTTGTAGACATAGTTTTGTATGGATGTAGGAAGAATCTTGTCCTTGATTCTAACTAGAGCGTTTCTTAGGGTTTTGATTGTTTTGTAGAAAGCTTTAATTCTGAATGTTTCCATAGGTCGTTTTAATTCTTCTGCGGAACTTTGGCAGTACAGTAAAACCACAGTACCAATCCAAGGACTTTCATCAGAATTGTTATTTATATATGTACTGTTTTGTTTTAATAAGCTGTTTATAATATTCATAGGAAAATGGTTAAGCAGTCAGACGCTTATTATATTGCCTTTTTCGTTCAGTTGATCTTCTTCAGAAGTAATGACTTTGGTAGCGCTTCTGAACAGATTCACAGTTAGGGAAATCTTATTAACTGAATAGATGTACAGAGTTACAGTCAATGTACCTATCCGAATGTGTTGGTTTTTAAGTGTTTAGTTAAATTTTAATTTCCATTAGTATTGTTTCTAGCTAAACAGTCAAAGAAAGGTAGTTCATTACATTCATCTTTTTACTAAGAAGGCATTCATCAGTTTAGATAACTTTCTAAGGAGTGTCTCATTAATGATGACTAATGTGTTATCTGCATATCTGAGCCAAATATATGGTCTGATGGTACTGGAAAATTAAGCTATTTGATACGAGATATAAACAAACTAGCAACAGTCAGGGATACCTGGAGATTCCGAGCCACTCCGTTAATTTGTTTACATAAAGTTATTTTGAAGGTAAACAACGTAGAATTTAAGCTTAATTTGAGAAATTTCCTGATTAGATAAATGTTAATCGGATAGATAAAGTTTTGTCATCTTCTGGTAAACCATTATTAACTTCTTAACATCTGTCAATTGGAATACTAATATATAGAGGGATACGACACCAGAGCTTACCATACATAGTCTCGCTCTTCCTGATAAATAATTCCGATATTTTTGATTCAAATTCATATGAATCCTTTACAACATTATTTAGGTTATATTGAAGTGACTTCAGTAAACTGCTTCGATATTTGGATCAAAGATATATTGGGAGTGTTTGTGAAGGTTCGTTATATATATTAAAGGAGTGTCAGGTATGTGAATTTTAGGTAGCCTGTAGTGGCCAATTACTGGGTGTTCTTAAGCTTGGTAACTATCTCGTCCGGACAATCTTTACTAACTAGCGTCTGACGGTTTATGAATCAGAAGGTGAACACAACGTGTTGAATACGTTTATTTTTGACACACTACAAGCGCATCAAAAATTGAAGTGATATTGAATTTGGGATATAAGTTAAATCATCAGGAGATGCCAATCAAATGTGTTGGTTGTTTTGAAAGTTCACTCGTCTCTGATTTAACTTTGTTCTTAACTATTTGGAAATTTTCTGAATCGATCTGTAGATATGGTCTTGTAGATAGTTAGATGTTAAGAGATTTTTGCTTATGACTACCGTTTTATTACCCCTGTTAGCCTTAGTAACGACAATCGCTCTGTCTTAGAGCTTAGAGCTGTCTATTTTTCTTTGAATAGGTTAGGTGGAAGACATTTTCATTTTTTTCCAAATTTCAAGTATTCTCTTCTCTTCCAATTAAATAACTAACACACACTGACATCAATATTTCAAATAAGTTTTAAATCTCCACTTTTAATTGTCTGGTTTAAAAATTACTATCTTTTTACAAAATGTAATCAGCAAAATAATTGGATAAAGGGAAATAAATCTCAACTTCGTATGGTATAAATAAATCATTGGTATACACAGAATAATTATATGAATTGAGTGTAATTTTATATAACACATTGATGACATAAGATTTTCCGCTGGTTTTGCATTATGGATTAAGATCGACTTCACAAAGTGACTAAAACCAAAAATAATAAACAGTCAGTAATTGTCACATCATTGTATATAAGATTGTGTGTGTTGCCCAGCCAAACAGTGAAAAACCCCATAATTTTATTTTCAATCTCATGGTAAAACATTTTCAATTTTTGAAACAAAAATTCAATGTATCTATTTTTTCAAATCGAGTCATTTAGACAGTGCAAAACAAGT
>CALYCR020001293.1:0-10405 GCA_944470395.2 Schistosoma turkestanicum
GTCGATAACTAAAGCACAACTAATACATATGACATAAAGTTTAATCGTTCATGTGTTGATGGATTATTCTTATCAAAATGAGAATTGATCTTCGGATACAAAATAAAATTAACTAAAACAATGACTCATGTAAATCGATAAAATATACTACGCGCAAAAATTAAACATGATTACATAATCTCTTCACTTCACTTCACGATTAACAATTAGCTAATACATGTTTTTAGTAAAAACGAAATTCTTGGGGTATATCGACTGATCAGTATTAATAATTACCATAGTAACAGTTTAATGTAAGAGATTCATAGATAAGATGAATGATCTTAGTGAAGTGCCACACTTTGAACTGACTGGTTAGTTCAGTTGTCAAGTACTTCAATTTATCATTTTTTTCAGAAATTTTCGATGTAGGGCTTGTGGAGATCGTTTAGTTTGAAATCATTGATGCGATCATTGTAAGAGCACCATTACAAACCTGGAAAATTGGAGGGCAGTTTCGCCCTAGTTGTGGGACTCATCAATAGCGCATATCCACAAAACTCGCTACAAGCAGGAATCGAACTCATGACCTTTGATTCTGAGCATAAACGCCTAACCTCTGGACCAGTGAGCCAGCTTTCAGTGACGTTAATGTCTAATGTCTTCTTTTACTCAATACGGGGGTTGGGATAATCAGATTTGACTAGCATGTAGTGTCGCCGGATCTCAGATCCTCTCTCTCGTTTTCCGACTAGGTAAACTCTTACAAGTTCAAGTAAATCAAGTTGACGTGTTTACGTGCAGGCGTAACACACAGTCTTGCACATCATCATCCACTGTATTCGGTGGCTATTGCTTCACAGCCGACAGGATTGAACTCCACGGGTCATGACTTCATACTGGAACTCGGGGAAATTTCCACATGAGCTAGTCACTGGTTAACAACACATGATAATTTTCATTATACGGTAACGTAGTAGTGTTCACTAATATGTGGAGCACACATAGCTTGCCACAGGATTCGAACAAATTGATTAATCCATTTTCCGCGAGCTACGATTAGCTCATCTTTTGATCTGGTCAACAATTCTCTTTTACCTTGGTTGTTTTTACTGGAGTGCACCCGTACACTGCATACTTCACTGGTCATATGTCTTGTTTATTTCTGTCTGTCTAAAAATACTTAGTCATAGCTCATCAATTTGAGTCAGCTTATTCGCCGACTCCACTTCACTTCCCTTAGTTTCTAAGCTTTTGATTCTCAAATCCGTCTGTGTGAACAATTACTTGACGTAAACTTATCCAATTGAATCCGTATTTGGCTTCTAATTACTGCCATTGCACAAACCAGGGTTCAGCTGATAATGAGATATGGAAACTGAAAGGGTTTATTTATTTCAGAGCATATACAACTGTTCATCTAAATTAGGGCCAGATTGTGAGCCAGTAAACAATCTTGAAAACTTAATGATTCTAGAATATAAATAAAAGTCTAAAATTGAAGAGAAAATAATTATTAGCAACAATTAGCCAAAATCAATATTAATAAAACACACTGTTAACCATGCATGGATTGATTCTGTTTAGTTACTTAGGTCTGTTACACCCCATTTAGCGTAGGCCACTGACAAACATTCTCCAACCTACTTTCTCCTTAGCCTTCCTTTCCAATTCTATTCATTTTCTATTCATTCTTTTCTTGTCCATATCCAATTGTTGGCGTAGTATGTTTTATAATCTTCCTCATTTCCTTTGGCTATGAAGATTCTAAGTGAGAGCTTCTCTTGTGACGCAGTTAGGTGCTTTCCATAATGTGTGTCCTATCAAACTCCTTTGCTTTTGACTGGTTTCTCCTTCTGCTGTAATCTGATTGATTAATTCTCATAACTCAGTTGTATTTAAGTTTTTATTGATGATACTTTCTAGGAAAACAATGAAATCGTTACTACTGAATCACTTGATTCATCATAGAAAGAAATTCTATAAGGTTCAGATTACCAACCACCTTCGTGTAAATATATAAATCAGATTTCTGGACAGTTGATAACAATGTCTTCAGCAAACATTAGAATACTGGAACTTTGCTGTTTGTTAATCACCTTCAACGAAAACAAAGTATCAATTGGAGATAGAATGAATTCATGTTTTCATGCTCAAATGTTTGTTCATACATGAGGGATTTTTTCACAAAATTAACAGCTAGTCTCAGGATATTAAATATATATTAAAACCGTGAACGAATCGTTGTTGGAGAACCATTAGAAACCTTGTTGTGGACTACTCATCATTAGTGTACATCCATGACTACTGTTGCTCTTGGGATTCGAACTCAGTAATTTCGGTCTTGCTCGAGAATACCTAAACTCTGAACGACTAAACTGAAACCAAGAAGGTGCTAATGACTAACTCTGATCAATCTAAGGATTTCGCTCCAGCTCTATAGTACAAAGATTTGACATTCACATGCATGACCGAAGCTCCTGGGTTCGAATCCTGCGAGTATCAAGAGTTGTGGATGTGCATTGCCGATGAAAGACCTACACCGAGAAAGTTGATTATTTATCAATGAATATTTGTTGAAATTAATTTCATAGTTCAAGATCTAAATCCTAAAATTAAACGTGATTGGATTTTACTCCGACAATCGTAATTATGATTGATTGTTTTCTTAAAAAATCAATTTAAAATTGTGATTTTTTTTTAATAAAGTCAACGTCATAAATGAATATTATGTCTAAAGTAGAAGTTGTAGTAGAAGTTGTTTATTCTTTTGAAAATTTTATAGTTTTATTCAACTTATTATCATGGATTAATTAAAGTTAGACACGAACATTGCTCTATGCTGATTCATTGGTCTAGACATTAGTCTAGTGTTCACAAACGAGACCGGAGGCTTTAGCTTCAATTCTCACGTGAGAGAGAGTCGGAGATGCGTAGTCATAGTCTAATGTTGATCGATTCACGATTTCAACTATAGAAATAATTAAATTTCACCATCAATCTTATTTCGTTAATTTAATTTATAACTAAATCACCTGCATGATTCTTAAGAAGAATAATTTAATGTGAAGTTAACTAGTACGACAAAATCAGAGAGCAATTGACCACTTATTTGTTCTGCAGTAATTGTGGTTCGATCAACGACCGTTTAGTCACTGTATGGGATCCATCAGCAGTGAACATCCACAACCCCATGGGCACGAATCTGACGGTCTCGTTCGCGAACGCTTAACCTGTTGACCGGTGATCCAGCATCCAATGGTGTTAATATCTACCTTCATTCAATCAACGATGTTGCACGACCTCATCCACTCGCTGTATTCAGTGGGTAACGTCCTCACACTTTTCACGGTTGAACTTCATTGATCATGGTTTCGCATTAGAACATCTTGTTGGGGACGGTAGATCGCCAGAATTCAATTGATAAAAGGCCTGATTTTGGAATTTTTATTATTTCCGAGTCAGAGACGCTTATTTGACCTCCCACTCGGAAATTCCTTGACTCTTATTGGTTGATGTATAATTTCTGTACGCCATTTTTATGGTTCTCGCAGAGACGTTTCTATGATGCATAAATAAACTCGATTTGTGTGCTTTTCAACCTCAGATTTTGTGGGTGCTTGTAGAACACACTTCCTACGTCATATCTAGACTTTTTCCTCTACTTAGTGAGGCCGTGGGAGGCTCCTATTAGAGTAGCCTATCGTGTCACTGAATTATGTGTCTTCGTTCTCCTTTGCCGATTAAGGTGATCTAGTGAATTCGTGGCAATCATAACACATCTATCCAAAGCTCCCATGTTTGTCTCTTTTACATACTCATCAACTTAACACAACTCAGCATATAGACTATTACAATTCCGTTCAGTACTCATTCACAAAATCAATGAGAAAACCATACCAGACAACTTCAAATAACTCATTGTTATGAAGCATTCTAAAGCGGATAGATAACATCACACTATCTCTCTTAAAATCGGGAAAAAACACTGAATAACTATCGTTTTTGATTATTTTTAGAAAAAAAAATAAACTGTATCTTTTCATAAATGAGTGAGTAACAGTTTTGTTTGTTCTTATTCAAATAAGTCAATCAATTTTCATTTTTTCAAAATTTTTATCCCATCTCTGAATTAAAACAAACAAACAAGGTGAAAGTTTAAAAGCAGAATTGAATTTTGAAATTTTTTTCAGAAATTTTAATATTTAAAACAAATAATCGATAAAAGGATATCAGATAAATTGGAAGTATCTGCGCTACAATTATTAATTGTCAGTGAATAATTGAATTTTTTAAAATCTGTGTTTACTCTTTTCTCTAAAGCATTCTGATTAAAATCAGAAAATATATATTAGATGACTATTAGAATTTCACTGAAATAGTCTTGTAGTGAAGGAGAACACAGGTGGGGCAACCGAATTGTATTTGGCGAAAATTACAGAGTTACTCAGTAAAATCGGAAAACCATATCGTAAATCGTTCATTTGCATAATAACAGTCCATCCTATCGAACTGGACTGTTCCTGTTGTAAAACATCAATCCATTGTCAGTATTCATGCGTTTGATACAAATTCCATTGTGTTCTAACTCTTCGTTTCTTGATCTTCCCCCATCTTCTGTTGCCAGACATTACGTTTACACTCGAGTCATATACTACTTATAAGTATCTCACACCACAGTCTGACCTGGCTTTATTCGACTAAATGCATCTCTAGTTTATCAGTGAAATTATTTGCACCGATAAATTATTGATTTTGGAAAAAGTTGATTCCATACGCATGCTTACAAAATAAAAGCTTAACTAACCTTGGAAGGTCGCCATGGTTGACGTCCTTGCGGCTAATTGTTATGTCAAATTCTTCTATTTTGCGATTTTATTTACCAACTAAATTGCGCCTGCTTACATTTTCTTGTACATATTGAGCGACCATGTTATTTATTCTCCTTAGCTAGATGAAGGGATGGCAGAATCTGAAGTAACGAGTCCAACCGATATGCACGATGAAATGAAGGATGAATATCTGAAGGCTACTGTAGCTTTTGATAAACTCATAATGGAAGTCTCGCCGATGTCATCGGGACCAATCTCTGCTGGTGATGATCATGTTCCCTAGACAACGTACGTTACAATTCATCTCCCGGACGGGACTCAAGGATCAACTCTAAGTCAACAAAAATTACAGGAACTTATCATGCATTTGTCTCAGTCCGGTCAGATTCAGCTGCGAGAAGACCTTAAATGTGATAGCCAATTCTAAAGCTCCCTCTCCAGAATTCAACCCTGATTCCCAGTTACACGTTACCATCAACCTACCACCTACGAACAAATCTTTAGAACAAATATTTGAAAGATCCATCGCAGACACAAGGCCGATTATGATCTGTAAACTTATCCAGAGTCGTCACAGAATGTAATAAGCAACGCCCCGTCTTACTTTATGGCTGTGAAACATGGCCAATGAGAGTAGAAGATACTCGTCGGTTATTGGTTTTCGATCATAGGTGTCTTCGAAGCATTGCTCGTATATCCTGGGACACCCAAGTGAGCAACGCTGTTATTAGGAATCGGGTGCTAGGTAGCGATGGCAGATCAATCGATGAAGTGCTGAAACTTCATCATTTGAGGTGGTTGGGACATGTGTTGCGTATGCCCAACCACCGACTGCCTCGTCGAGCTTGGTTTTGTAGTGTAGGAATAGGTTGGAAGAAAGTTAGGGGCGATCAGACCAAAACATGTCAGCAATCCATCAAGTCACTGACAAGTAGACTGAGTCATGTCGTTAGATGTCGACTACCTGGTTGGATCCATGAGATGATAATAATCGATGGTTAGAGACCTTGAATGACATGGCTCAATATCGTTTGCGATGGCGTAGGTGCATTTATTCTTTGTGTTCTTTCAAATCCTAATCTTCTGGATTCTTCAACAACTCTAGTTTTGACTTTCGAAACTTTTCTCATTGAATCATACTTCTTGAATAGTATCTTCTAATACTTACCTCTCCGATTACTTCCAATACCTTTACTACATATTCTACTATTGGATTTGAATTGACAATTACATCTCTGTGCTGATGTGGTATGGTGACATGAACTGATGTACTTACGTACGAAGTTCTACGTTGCATCTGACTGACTCGTGGTTTCATCGTTTCAAGATATTCACGGTTTTCTGTCTGGCACAATCATACGGCTACTGGCAAGATCAAACAGGGCATTCATATTATACCTTACATTGTGTGATATTGAAAGTTTTATTGTCACATTATATCAGTCAAAAATAAATATATCTCAACTCAAATATAATTAGGTTAGTTTATCAGACTTGAATAATTGAGAGTGTTTAATAAATTCAGAGAAGTAATTCCACACACACACACACATTATCAAGTTATGAAATTTTGAAGTATTCATTCAGTGAGGACAACATTTGCACAATTGAATCAACACTGATGATGCAATCAAGATTCTATTGTGTAGATAATCACAATGAAAGATTCTGTTTAAGTGAAAGTGTCTGTGTGTGTGTGTATGTGTGTAGAAATAGAAGAGGCTTTTAAAAATTAATGATCATTAGTTAACGACGGACGATAATGTGTACGGAGTAAGTGAATTAAGATGTGATTTGTTTTCGTGATAACAGTCGAAGGCAGTGGAGAGATTAAAAATGAACAGCGATATGAGGTGATAGTAATGATCATTATAGTTTAAGGACATGTTGAGCATAAGGACACGACGTACTTCACTATTGTCCACTTACACATGCACAGACACACTCCTGGTTTCCTTTCATGGCTGACAAGAGCTTTATGTGTTTTTAAGTAAATTTGTACAAATTGAATAAGTAATCTTTAAACACCAACCTTTGGAGTGATTGGAATCGATTAAATGTTGAATAATGGAACTGACAACTACCTTCACTTTCTGCCATGTCCAAGCACATTGACATACATGAATATGTTGACTTCTGGAATCACATAGATCAGTGAACACAACACCATCTGAAACAAGGGAATGTAAGTAAAAAAGCCACTGTCATTAGATCTGTTCAAAGGGATGCATAACTGTTTTCTTTGAGTTGGATATTGTGTTGCTGAATTGTGTGTGTGTACCGTCATCCAGAAGGTACAAGTATTTATGAACGGTTGTCTTCGCAAAATACTTCGGATCCTTTGACCGGACACCATCAGCCACAATCTACTGTGGGAGAGAACAAACCAGTTTCCAGTGGAGGAGGAAATCAGGAAGAAGCGGTGGAAGTGGAGGAATGAAGAGGAAGGTCAAGAAACACATTACGCCGAGAAATAGAGAAAGATATGAGAAGAATGAACGAAAATTGGACAGAACTGGAAAGGGAAGCCCAGGACAGAGTAGGTTGGAGAAAACTGGTGGGCGGCCTATGCTCCATTGGGGTTAACAGGCGTAAGAAAGAAAGTAAGCGTGAGTTGGACTAAACTAATTAACTATCAGAAATGTATTCTGAAACTCGTATTTCTTTACCAATATGAAAAGTCAGTAATCACTACGTATTAAAACTGTAATAAAACTCTTCAAATCTATGAGTAAATAAAATGCACATACCATACAGAGTTTAAAATAAACTAGATAGAAACAATAAGAAATTGAAGAAGAATATACGAGTAATAAATCCTCTTCATTCTATTCCATTGGTCATGTGATAGAAAGTTGTGTGAATGAGAGTGAACGATCATTATTTCATTGTCATACCTACTGTGTGATTGATGAAGCGTGTATATATGTATATTATATAGTCTATGGAGTTTGTTTTCTAAAAAGTAACTGTGATCAGTAATAATCTACTATGGGAGAGAACAAACTGGATTTCAGTGAAGGAAGAAGTGTTTGAAGTGGATAGGACATGAACTCAGGAAAGCACAAAACTGTGTCACAAGATATGCCCTCACTTGGAATCCTTAAAGTCAGTGAAAAAGAGGAAATCTAAGGAACCCACTACACCGAAAAATGGAGACAAACATGAGCAGAATGGATGAAAAATGGATAGGAATGGAAAGGAAGGCAGAAGACAGAGTAAGTTAAAGAATACTGGTTGGCAGCCTAGGCTCGATCGGGGATAAGAGTGGTAAGTAAGTAAACCGCTCTTCAGGTAAAAACTTTACTGAAAAAATATTGTTTTACACATAAACGCATTTTACTAATATAGATATTTCGCAGTTTAGACTGTTTATGGTCAAAGTTTTTTTAAGCAATTTTGCGTTTCTAAGGAATGGGATGGCTAACCTCTCATATATAACCCTCCTCCATTGTCCAAGCTTCGGTTCTGCGGTAGTATTCAAATAGCTCCAAATGAAGTTACGAATAAAATCGATACAAAGTGAATAGTGATCCTTCAATTGAACAATGTTTTCTCGTCAACTTTGACACGGATCACAAGACATGGATATTTGTGACCGTAAACTTAATTTTTATATAATGAAAACGTTTATTCCCTCAATGAATCCACCATCACCTCCTTCAACGTAATTACATCAGTTTACTCAACATTTTTCAGTTCTGTTCATTCTTAAATCATAACATCATTTTACCTAATCAATCTATCAATCATAACAAACTGATTACATCACTCTACATTTCACAAATTATCAACTTTACAAATAACACTGAACATTTATAGTCAGTTGCTTCATTCTGAACTCACTCAACTGTTTATTCTTTGTAATGTACTCAATTACGTAATCTCAGGTTGATGAGATATGTTGCATCACTCACATCTATTGACCAATTAGCCGGCTGTTTGTTTTAGAGAACACATTGTTAAATTGACTTATCAACATTTTCATTCTAAATTGTCGAACCCTTAAATATGATGGTCTAATATTGATTCATTCATGAGTTCACTGTGTAATAACAACGATCAACATGATAGTATAATGCAAAATAAAAACATCTGCACATTAGTGACTAACTACGTGAGGCGATTCTCGAAGTTCTATTTCGAAGACATGGCCGAAGGAATTCAGCCTTGTCGAATGTAGGCAGTAAATAACGAGTATAATAAGTGAGCTTACGCATAATACTTGGATAGATCATTTATAGACATTCACACCACTGTATGCCGGCCAAGTAACACACAGGTTATATGTTCGCGCGTCATACCCATGATCTTGACTTGAAATCCTACAAGTCGCAGGAGTTGTGGATGCACACTGCTGATGAATAGTGCCATACCAGGATGGAACGCCTGCCCATTAATTCAAGCTTTCTAGTCGTGGTCTAGCATTGAATGATGCAGTTATAGATCAGTTATAGACATTCACACCACTGTATGCCGGCCAAGTAGCCCACAGGTTAGATGTTCGCGCGTCATACCCATGATCTTGACTTGACCATCTCAAGATAAAAAGATAAATGAAATATTGGGTATATTATTTCTCCCATTCGATAATGATGATGATTGGATGAATATCCACCTGTTTGCTTACATCCAACTCCAGTATAATAACTCACAAAATATATTCATTCGTAATATAATTTCGGTATACCACATTTTATTATTGAGTAGCGAAGATTATTAATTTCTAATGAAATCATGTGTCAGTCATTGAAGTCTAGGTGTTAGGTATTCGCATGACAGACCTAAGTCCTGGGTTCTTCTCCAGGCGACAGATGTCGTAAATGCAAACTACCACTGATAAATCCCATACGAATTGGTCGTCCAGCGCTTTCAGGTTTCTGATGGTGGTCTAGCAAGGAACGACTCATACTTTAAATCATATTTTCAATTACATTTCATCGTTACAATGTCACAAAATTGCAGAAACCACAATTTGTCTAATCAAATTAAACACTGTCGTTATTCCAACAACAACAACACCAACTTCAACAACATCGGCGAACACGAAAATAAAAAAGTTAACACCTAATTGTCATATATTCAAAACATTATTCATAATAACATTCATATTAATGTTTTAATGAACCAATTTCCTAATCAACTCATATGATCACCAAATATTTATATCGATATTTCAAATAGTTGTGTACCGCATTTTTTTTTAATTTTGCCTCGATTATCAAGTGAAAAAAATAGTGAGAATAAAATTAGAGTTTTCAATGTCATTATTATTATTATTATTATTATTATTATTATTATTATTATTATTGTAATCAAAGGTAGTAATTTATTGAAACTCGTTCACTTCCGTTCGAAATGGCATCTATTCGTTAACATGGATTATCTATTTACCTAAACAGCATACACACACACACAAAATAAACGCAGTGATTAATAAGTAGGCAAGTAGGTGTGTATAAAAATATATATATATATATATATATATATATATATCTTTATTCTAGCTAATCGATTCGTTAAATTACTGTGAATAATAGTTGATTGTTGATTTTCATATTTTTAAAAGGGGAAACTTGAAATCATCGTTTATG
>CALYCR020001294.1:0-10389 GCA_944470395.2 Schistosoma turkestanicum
TGGGTCAAGTGAGCAAAAGAACAGTCAAAAGTCATCTTTACTAATTTACGCACGTGAGCAGTCGACTCGATACAACATATTAAAGGTAAACAACAACGCAATCGAGATGCCGAGAGTTATACATGCGTAACACTGTTAGTCATAATGTGGAGAAATTTTAACATACTTCAGGAATCCTGATCTACCTGTTACATTTTTCGCTGATATATAATTGTTCTTCCTCTGAACAATGTGACAGAATAAGTGATAATGCTCCCCAGCCATCCGTCCGCTAAAAGTGCGAAACGCGCACGTCTTTCGTCATATACTCATGGGTTAGTATTTTCTCATCCTCATAACTCTAATCACAGATAACTCACAGAGTGTTGTTTGTTACAGGTTTCAGTCTGTAAATTTCTTGATACAGAGAGAAAAAGTTTCTTCTGATTGTTTAGTTCGAAAATTGTCTTAAAAACAAATTACTCTAAACATTCAGCACAAATTGAGATGGTGTGACTAATCCATATTTGATTGACTTATGAAAGCATACTTTAGGTCCTAGAGCTTTACAACCAGTGCTACGATAGCTATAGTTTGATTTTACCTACAATAGTACATGATGAATCTTCCAATAAGCTTTAATTGTTTTGCAAAATTTATTTGGAACACAGAGTAAACCATAACGTGAAAACTCCTAATTGAATCAGCTTCATGTGTGTACTATTCTTAATCGATTCATAAACATTAATCAACAAAACATTTGCCAGTATACTTGTGTTTGGAGTGGATGGTTAAGTTTCATATTGATATGATGAATATGATCATGTTGTTTTGACAACGCATCTCGTGTGAAAACCCTGGTAGAGCATTGGATCGCGATCTTACGCCGCACGTCCCCACTGTACCGTGTACTCATTAAAATGACCTACTGAAGACAATGTTATTTAGGGTCGTAAAATACCAGCGCACCCTGAAAATAATGTGATCTTCCAATTACGTGGAGCAGAGTAAATAACAGCAGATGCTTAATCTTTGATCTTATACTGGGTCAGCGTTTCTCACTCCTCTACGGCGTAGTTAACACACGATTCTTATAATCCATGTGATTCTTTTTTCATGACATTTGAAAAGATTAGGTGGTGGTTGTGAACTTCAGCTCGTCAGTTTTTTCTACAGAGTTCATCTCAGGACAGCCGAGAGTAGTCGAGTCTATCCAAACTCCGATTCCCCACTTTCGTTAATGTTTATATTTTCTTTTCAATCGGCATGCATTAATTGCATCATTTTCATTAAGTTGAAAGTTGGAGATATATATTTCCCATACTGTCACTAACCATACTACAGTACAGGTCCTCTCATCGCAATATAAAACCATATTTTAGTTGGAACATGAATCTCGAGGGAAACGTCATCTTTTATCAGTGTAGCATGCAACGCGTGAAGTCTCTCCTGCATCGTGCAACAACAACAATCGGAGGCGTGATCGTAGTATCGAAATTATTTGAGGCATCGGATTCACTTCGTGTGTGCTCCTATCTGCTCGTGACTGGTCGCTCCATTTCTGTTGGGGTAGATGATCTGGGCTTCCTCATTATGATTCGATAACAAAATATTAATGTAGTCTACGTTTCGAGAGACAGTGGGGTGCTGACTATTGATTACTGTAGTTGTTCTAGTGATGATTGTGTAATGCTTCGTGTTCGGTCCTATTGTTCCCCTCAATTTCACTGTCCAGATTTGTGTAACTTGCATGCACATAATGCATGATGATTTGATAAATAAAACCTATAGGAAATGTGGAACATCTGGATTTTGTAACAATCGACTTGACTCTTTCTCTGTCTAGAGATGGAACCCCTGTTAGAAAACGTAGAGCCGAGAGCTTCATGTTCATACAACCCACCCAGTCAATCTTATCATAATGTGTCATTAATAGAATCAATGCATGTTAAGACTAGCACAAATGGTCGGGGTATGTTATACGTTTACGGTCAAGACGGTGCGGAATCCGAAACGTTACCCTCCCGTGTAGATAACGTTAATGCCAATTCTCTGTTTTCTTATTTACGTACTCTCCACTTAGCTTTTGAGCTAGATCATTAATGGTTCTGGTGTGGCTTTGTAATTTTATAGACGCATCGGTATACATTGTCTTCAAGTAGGTATTTTATGGTGATCTCCTCGGTGACGTTTTGGCGATTCGCGTGATTTCTGACTGTGATATCGCGGAATGTCTACTCCATGTGTTATCCCCCGAATGGTTGTTGTTCGACACAATGGTATCCAAGTTCGCTCATCGATGTATTCTAGATTGTGAAAACTTAACCACCTCCAAAGACAAGATACCTGAAGTGGAAGAGTCGAAGGGCGTTTTGTTTTGTTTCTTCTCGATGGTGTATATATCGATTTACACAAGGCATGCATGATCAGCTAAGATTATTTCGACTATTTTTGTCTTACTTTGGTTCCAAATAATTTTGCAATCAACTGAAGATCTACGTGTTTCATACGTCATTAGGTGAGCGGATCAGTAGGTGTTTGCTAGGCTGGTTTTAAGCTAGAATAAAGTATGCTTTCCTAGTCAATAAATATGATTGTCACACATCTCAATTCTGTTGAATGTTTAGAGAATTTGTTTAAACAATTTTGAAAACAATCAGAAACTTTTTCTCTGTATCAAGAATACAGAATGAAACTTAACAACAACTCTGAGTTTCTGTTTAGAGTATGAAGATGAAAATACTAACCATGAGTATATGACGACGTTTCGCACTTTTAGTCGGACGGATTGGCTGTGGAGCTTTCATTTTTCTGTCATTGTTCAGAAGAACAATTATTATCAGCGAAAACTACAGTTAGAATTGAAGTATTTAAATTTCTTCACATATGACTAACAGTTTACCATGTTAACCTCGAATATGATTGGTTGTTGTTTACCTTTAATCTGTTGTATTCGAGTGATGTCACGTCTAAATGTAAGAAATTTGATTTCTTTGCTCACTTGACCCATCAATCAATCAAACTTGTTTTTTCTAATCGTCCGATTGACAACTTATTTTATGGAGAATACTAACTGGTCCGCATCAATGGAGCAGTAATTCACAAATCTTATTATCACAGTCATGTCTTATCATACTGAACAGCGAGGCCGAGAACATTTCGTGGAAGTTAATTTGAAATCCTCGAGTTCAATACTGGAATTCTCAATGTTCATACTATTTCGATCCTGCATTGTTCTGTAATTTTCATAAAACAGTAGTAGTAATGACAGTGATTTTATTCAATATTACATAATCAGTATGATATGGAATTCTCATCACATAATATTCCAACTAATTTCTTTTCCAATGCACAATACCACACACCACAATGTCTCGGATTGCCATTTTTTTATACCTTTGTAGCGATAGGTCTTTCATTTTCAATGTGCGCTCCTGAATAGATTATGTGATTAACAGACATAATTGACGGGCTAAATTAAATACTTTGCTGTCGAGAAACAAGAAGTTCACATATTCAAATAGTCTGTCATGAATGTGAATGTCACAGTGAAATTGAATGAGACTACAGTTAACAAATCGATCGGACCATTCAAATTTATAAATAAAGTGAAGAAAAAATACGAACGGAATTCACCAGTTTTGAAATTTAATGAGAAAGCATACAATAATTGCAAATCTCTGCTTTTAGTCAAAATCAATTTCATGATACTATTAACATATTTACAGATTTATAAAGACACTGATATGTCTATCAATTTCACACTGGAACTTGAACTGTATTCCACTAGTTTGATCAAACAAATAGCGTAGTAACTACAATGGCAGAACCTAAAACAATTGTCACTCATATTACTGACGACTACAATTTTACTAAACTGATAATGTTACTATTACAAGTTAACCAAAAAGAAATAGAGTTTTACTGAAGGAACTGTCATACTCTGATTATTTTCATTAAAGAGTTGAGTTTCATTGAAATCACGAATTTATCAATGTTAGATCACCATTATAAACCTGGAAACACTGAACTGCAATTACATTGCAGTATGGGAATCATCAGCAGACATCATCCATAAACCTTTGGACACAGGTATCTAACCTAGGACCTTAGGTCTCACTGTACATCAAAATTATATACAACAATCTGTTCAGAATTACATTATCTCACTTAGATTATACAATACTACATAAAGACAATTCAAACTGAGCATAAATAAACATGCATACATAAATCATAATTTTCTCTCTCTCTTGATTTACCGTCATTTCCATGTGATTATTAAATCAGCGTAAGTATGGATCAATGGTGAATGAGATGGTGTTTGAAGTGAAGAGTACTGGTTTCGAGTGTCTCAATGGACACTAACTATGACATGCAGGTACGTTCAGCTTATGCCGAAATAAGCATCCTGGACTACATCACTAGACATTATCTATCTCTGTTGATAATGCTTATCACCTAACGGCTATACATAGAAGCAATACACACAAGATGCACATATGCCATAGAGGACTGATCATTTGTAGTCCTAACTATCATCAGTGGGAAGATTCAAATTACCAACAGAAGTGTATTTAATTTACTTATGCTTATCAGTAGGATAGTAGTAATATTTTTTGTATCACAGCAGTTGTTCGTAAAAAATAATGTGTAAATTTACTTTTTGTTGTAAATTGAAAAGTGAATCTTGATCAAATTTCACTGGCGTCCATTCTACAAGTCAATAAATCAGATTATAACCTAAGGAACTATATTAAAACGTTTTTAATCAGTAAGATAAAAAACCGTATGAATTATTTATACATTAAATTTATTTGAATTAACTACTAATTTTGTCACTTAATTGCATGTAATTTACGCGCTTTCATTAAATGTTAACAAACTATTGTGAATCGAATGACTGAGAAATTGAAGATTTGTTACTACAATCGTTTGTATACTTTCTTCTTCTTCTTTCTGTTAGAGAATCGATAGATGATTACCATAGAACTTATATTCAAAGTATATTCATCACTCATGAAGAAGGATGTTAAAGGGGAATGATGAAAATCATAAACACTTATCGATGAGTATAAATGACAGCTTCTATCATATTGTTTAAAAAATGTTTAGACAAATTTGTGAACATAAGCCGGATTGGTTGAAGTTAGACATTGACATTATTGGATACGAAATCAGTGAGTAGTTTAGAAGTTATGGGTTTGAGCGCCAGAACGAAAGTCTTAAGTTCGATTCCCGAGTGCAAGGAGTGGAGGATGGGCAGTGTTGATAAGTTCCACATTAAAACGAACTGGCCGTCCAGTGTTCCTAGGTTTCCAATGATGAACTAATAATAATCGATTTATGATTTCAATGAAACTGAACGACCCAATCACTGACAATATGAATACAATATTGTTAAGCTGATTACTTTTACAGTATCAATGTAAACGCTCACACTGGAATAGATATTCATCTAGTTAGAAATCACTTAAAATGAACTGAACGTCATGGCTTCGATTCCCTCATGTAAGGTTTGTGACCAGTTTTACAGAATTTATTTCATTTATTGGTTGTATATGGACATTTTTTACCACAATGCCAACCACAAAACAAACCAGTAAACTGTTTTCTGTCCTTACAACTGACTAACAGTACTGTGAAACATTTGTTGGTGCTTTCATTTCACAGTATACACATTCATTAAATCATGAGCTTCTATTTTATTTTCATTCAGTTTCGTGTTGTGGTTTAAGTTTAGAATATTTCGGCACTCACTTGTCACATCTTGGAGAGTTAAGGATGTATTCACTTCTACTCTACCTAAAATAAAAGTATGAATTTCAGTAGCGAATTGGGATTGTCATCCACAAGCAAAACATTCGACGTTTAAAGTTGTCTTGGGTTAGTGAATTCAGAATAAAGTGTTCGTAAACTTGATTCAACTTACCAACATAAGATAGAAAATCATCAGAGTGTTCTTTAGATACTTTCAGGCAACTGTAACGTATGTTCAATAAGAAGGTTGATTATACACCAGAAATTTTCCAAAGGATTCTAACTGTTTCATCAGAATGAAGAGAATGAAATTTGAATATTTCACTTGTTCACTTATTCCTAACTTCCAAGGCAAAGCATGTACTCTTGTAGCATTGTCTAGATCAGCCAATTCACTTTTCAATAAATGTTCCAATCTGTTGTACTAGGCATCAATTAAAGTTCCGTCTTCTGAATCAAAAATCAATTCAATAACTGGTTTCAATACCTCAACAACATCATTTAAATAATCACATTGAGAAAACTAGGAAACTTTTGCAGTTGCTTTTCCCGTTAGCTTCTAATAGTTTGTGCTATTGTGTGAAAAATTCGTTCAGATCATTAACTGATATGGTCATATTTTTCTCAGTTGTTTTCTTGTCGTCGTTAATAAATATTATGTGACAAATACAGACACAAATCACAACTCCATCTTATCACCAAAATCCATGAGTCCCTTCGAAATCCTTATTGGTCCACAATTCCATAGCTCCCGTCTCTTTATTATGCCTCTTAGTTCAGAAGTTTGCAGCTGGTCTCAACAAAATTTCGTTATGTTTCAAGCGGAAACAATTTGTAGGCCAATCACATCATAAAATGAGAAAAAAATATTTTTATACAAAAGCGAAATGAAATTGAATGTGAATAGAGGGAAACTATGAATAATGAAGTAGGTAGAGATTAGGAATAATAAATCATACAACAGTAATTAGTGAGTTAATCAAGAGCTTATAACATGAGGAATATGAATGTGTGATAATCTAGTTACTTATGTACGTCCGTTATACCCTAATAGAGCATCGGCTACCAACCAGCAAATGTTTTTTCTAGTCAGAGCTTTTTTGTGAGTTGGATCTCTACGGGATGTGGTCGCCAACCCCATACCCAACCGTCCTCGTTTGTCTGGGCTTGGGAGCGACAGTAACCCTAGAAGCTCTGGTGGAGAAGATTTGTAGCTCAGGTGGATGATTGTGGTGGTGGTTCTCTGAGCTGGATGTTTTGGTTGTGGAGCTTTCATTGTTTTTCTGAACAACATCATCAGCTCAAACTTCAGATGAAGATGAGCTATAATCTAGTTACTTTTATACAACGATAACATATGTGATAATAATAATCGGTAGGTTAGTCGTAGAAGTCAACCATATCTCTCATCTTCTTCTGGATACGTCTCAATTGTAATCATGTTGAGTTGTCAGTTCCTACTGGGAAATTCACCTTCAAGTATTCAGTTGACTTCATTTTGATTTGGCATAATGAAAACTGAAGTTTCCGCATTTTTGATTGCCTACATAAAGTTGAAAAATTGTTAAAATATTGAAAGTTGATGGTGTTTTCAAAGTTTCAATGTATACATTACAGTAGTTGTAATGATGTGAATAGATTTATACTGAATAATTGAAATGGAATGAAATTGTTACTTCTGCATTTATCATCGTATCTGTTTACACTTTAAAAGTAACTTTTATGAATGATAACAGTATTTAAAATTGTAATCATTTTATTCTCTAACATGTATATTTGATTATAGAATAAGGACTTATAGTAGAAAAAAGTATGTAACATTATTTTGAAAAAGTCTTCTTCAGTGTTTACTTTAATTGTCGAGATGAAAAGAGCAGATTATGATTTTCATAATAGAGCTCTGAAGATTGTTGATTTTATATTGAAATCAGAAATTGATCTTTACGGTTCCATAAGGAAAATCATAAACCTATGCTTAGTAGTTACTAGAACTTCGTAAGGAAATTCTCGAAGTCCTAATGAAAAGTCGTAACCAGTGGAGTTCAACCCTGGTCAGTTGTAGGCACTTGCCTACTTAAAACAATGGGTGAGGTTGTACAATACTTTGAACTGATCAGAGTTAAACTGTAACACGATTGGGTTCTGGCTGAGTGATCAAGTAGTTAAGCATACACGCATGAGACTGAAGGTCTTGGTTTCGATTCCTGCATGCAAAGGGTTGTTAATGTACAGTACTGATAAGTTCGCATACTAGTACGAAATTGCAGTCTAATGCCTCCAGATTACTAATGGTGGTCTAACAATGATCAATTCATGATATCAAAGAACAAATTGGTAAATAGGATATTCAGCATTACTGTCTCTATTATTTTAAGTAAGGACTATGATGTTGCTGTTGTTTTTTACGGCTTATACTTCGCAATCGGAAATGTTTGCGTTTGCTATCTCAGTTGATACCAAGCTGTTATGAATATATATGAAGCAGTGGTTATTTCGGTGACGTAAATTACCTAACATATGGTGGAACCACACATAGACTCGCACACACACACTCACTCACTCACGCATACATACACGATACTACTAGCAGTTTCAATACAATCCAACACTAAAGATTCATTGATTATTTTTCAATTTTCAATTTTTCATTCTGTTCCAGTTTTGTAGTTTGAAAAAAAAATTCACACTTTTAAAACTTGGTGATTTGCATATTCCTTTTTTTGAATTTCAATGATTTTTTTTAAATCGAAGCTTCATTTTTTTTTATTATGATACAAGCTCATAAGATTAACAATAAAACAATGTAATTAAAACAAAATATTCTTTCAAAGAAAAGTAATTAGGTAATTTTATTTTGTTAAAAGTTGAAATCGACAACTGAAAATGATAATTATCACTATTGATGAAATGGCAATAAATGAAGGAACGTTGAAATGTGTTAATGACCATGAAAACTGTCTGGTAATTTGTTGTAATTTTCTTACGGAATAGTTTTGGTGTTGGTTTGTTGGACTGTAGTTATCTTTTTATTAACGCTCAAATAACTTCATAGACATCAAACTTGTTCATTAGTTGTTTGTAACCGGATCATAATGAACTTCATTGAAATCGTAAATCAATCAATGCTAAACTACCATCAGAAACATGGAAGCACTATACGACCGTTTCGTTCTAGTATGAAGCTCATCAGAAGTGTACATTCACGACACCATCACTTAAAAATCGCAACGAGGACCTTTGTTCCCACATGCGAATGTTTAACCTCTTAGACAGCTGAGCTAGTATCCGACTGTGTTAATGTCTAACTTAAGCCACGACTAGTAAAGCTTAGTCTGTGTCGCCTGTAAGAAACTTATCCAATGCAGGCTATGATTGACGGTTGCGCAAAATCATAGACTCAATGAAGTGTATATTAACATTGTTGGATACTTACTAATTAGTCTAGATGTTCAGCATTCGTGAGTGACTCCTAACATCTTGGATTCAAACCCTTCATAAACATGAGTTGTGGATAAAAAATCCTTAAGTTAAACAAATGCTTTAATGCTTTCAAGTTCCTAATGATAATCTAGTGAATATCGCTTTGTGACTTCAATTACAAAAGCAATGATGTCTTAATTTTAAACTTTCCTTACTTAAATTGAACTTCAATTATTTTACTGTGGTATTCTACGACATTTCAAACCTCTATTTTATCTCATTTTTTCTTAAAAACTAAAGCATGTTAAAAACATATTAAACCAACTTCAAGAGATTTGTGGTATAATCATACGATCATGCAATGCCATTGGCGATAACTCTTTAATTCCAGATATGTCTGAAATCCAGCGGTCGCAGTTTTAGTGTATTGGAACTTCAAAGGACAACCTATCAATTTCAGTGTTTAAGCGCTTTCCAAGAATTGTGAAGTTCATGAGTTTTTTCCCATATACAGTAGTGAATGACGATTGTCGATAGGGTGGATCAGGTATCTGATTCCCATCTACTTGAAATTAATTGGTGGTGAGCATCGTCTGAATTATTTGTTTTTGATTAGAGTTCTTTTATCGAGTTAAAGTTCTATGGAATGTGATTGCTAACCCCATGCCCTCATCCTCTGTCCGGGTCAGGGACCGGCGAAGTTAAAAACGTCTATAGAAAATTAAAAGCTAGATGACATGTATCAATTTGTATATTGCAAAATGTATATGTGAGCGTGTTTTACCAGAGATTTCCAACTCATGTTGAATTTCACGATTTGTTTAACATTTCCCGTTGACAAAAATACATTTTATTCTAATGTATAGTTTATTGTATTCAAAGGAATCTTCTTTAAACTAGATTTCTTTCTAGTTACCATTTGCCTACAAGGTAAATGCCAGAATTCTTTCATCAACAAAGACTAGTCAAAAATGGTATTCGGTTAGTTATTCAGTAATCAAGCAATTATCTTCCTTAACAAATCATTTATTTTCTCAGTAACCTTGTGTAAATTTTTTGAATATGAGAAAAAAGACTTCTAATTAATCAGTTCTCACCATTTACCTTAATTTTAATATTGATTTTATACGCCTAATCAGTGTCTAACTTGATAAACGATAATAATGAAACTGAAAATCATAAAAATTCTCTCACTAGCGACTAGCTTCGTGAGGAAATTCTCAGAGTTCT
>CALYCR020001295.1:0-10382 GCA_944470395.2 Schistosoma turkestanicum
GGTGTTTCATCGTTTATCTCTATTCACTCATTAATTAATTTATTTATTTATTCAAAAAATAATGTTCATTATATTTGAAAATCGCGTTGAATTGTTCAATTTTCAAAATTACAACAACAACAAAAAAAGACGATTTTAACTGAACATTGAACAATCTAAATAGTGTGTGCGGAAATAATAATAACATGAAAAAAATTAGAGCAGTTGACATACACTTACACACACACTGAATGCAACACTGTTTTTTTAAAGTAGAAAGGCAATTTCTTTTCTCAAGTTGATAACAAAAAATATTATAAACTCTGTTTCAGCAGTTCCTTTTTTCTTTTCTGTTAAAAATGATTAAAATAGTTTTTTTTATTTACTATTATTTGTAATGATAATAATAGTGAAGAGGTTTCTTTCAATTGTTGTGATAAATTTAATTGAAAATATATAATAAAATTTGAAAAATAAAAACACGCGCCAGACAATTGATGAAATGTGATTTAAACAACGTTTATAATAAATAAATAACCGCTTGATAACTGATTTATGATTAATGAATAGGCGTACTTGAAAAGTATTCCAAATGCTTTAGTTATATTAACTGTTTTTCATTAGTAAAACTAAAGGGAATAGATTATTCAACTTGAAACATTTGTTCTCTTAACCTAAGGCTAAATTATGATGAAACCGTTTGTTTACAATTTGCAAGAATGGTTTCTGATACGTTCGTTAATTGATATGCTTGGATGCTATGACGAGTTCACCTTAGTCGGTAAATGGAATGAAGGTCAACGATACAGTGACATGATAAGCTATTCTAAATAGTTTGTCCCAGGCCTTGCTAACTGTAAGATCCGTTTTTTTAAAGGTTTTGTTTGTGAAAATCCCTCCATGTATATATTTGTAATTCGCTCTTATTGACTCCTTCAGTAGTAGATTCTGTTGATCTGTTCAATTCCATTTTGCGATAATAACTTTTGTATTTTACTACAGTTTATGTTTCTTCTGCCTTCATTGAGTTTCAATGTTTCTTTCTGAACTGCATTTATGTTTTTTAAGCTGATACTTAGTCATGGTGACAGCCATATTGATTTGTTCATCTTTTGATCGGATTGCTTGTACAGACTGGAATTGTTCATTTTGATTGTGAATTGAAGCACTTTTCCAAAATAGGAAACACCCTGTGTTATAAACCAACCAAATATTATCTTTCGAACGAATCTCATCTATCCACGAGGGACAGAATAACATTTATTTGAATAATTGAACAATTGTTGATGGAATAACTAAGTGGTAATATTGTTTCGGTAATGATGTATATTTATATTTACGATGAATATTACAACCGTCATTTACCTAAATCATTTGTTTTGATTTCAACTGTTCAAGATGCGTATCTAAACTACCTAAACAGTTATTCCTCAGTTCAAACCTCAGTTTGGATCCTACACTAACTAGATCAAGAAGTCTTGATAAAGTTTAGAGAATGTATTCTACAAGCACCCAGAAAATTCGAGGTTGCTAAGCACAAAAATCAAGCTTATCTATACAATGATAGCAACGCCCTTGAGAGCCACGAGCCACTAAAAAAATCCGTCAACCAGTGACAGTCAAGGATTTCCTAGTGGGAAATATAGGCTGTAGGTCAACTAAGCGTCTCTTGGCACGAAAATATAGAAGTTCAAAATTTCATAAATAAATTCTGGGGATCTAAACTCCCCAAAAGTTTCATAATAGTTGGGTTTTGAATTAGTGAAACACCGTTAAATGTCAGGTCGGTGGTTTAGAGTTTAAGAGTTGGCTCGCTAGACCGAAAGTCCTAGGCTCGATTACTTCGAGTATGGGTCGTCTATATGCACTAAGATGAAATGGCCGCGCAGTGCTTTCAGGCTTAGAGTGATGGTCTAACAATAATCGATTCATGTTTTCATTCGAAAACAACAATCTTCATAACTCTCTGATGAAAAATTTATGTGAGGCATTAAGGAGAAAAATTATCACATTGCAATCTACTATTGTGTCATAAATACTGAAATGTAAAAACACTCACGAATATTATAGATGGATATTGATTGACAGTGAAAATCGGTTCAGGACTCGTTTTCTAGATGTTACTTCATTGCAGTATTGATGTTCAGATTCAAATTCAGGGTCAATCATTTCAGATCGTAATATGTTATCCATCAAGCTACTGAGTTGCTTACAAATCAATTGTGCATATATTTTGAACAAATAATTAAGTTTGTCCGGTTACTTAAACACTCATTATTGTAAAATAACTCTACTGGAAGTTTCATTGCAAGAATAGAAACCTACGAAACTTAAATATAAGATAACATCCATTGAATAGCTTGTTGGTGTTGGGGACGTTAGATCCCCAGAACTCTCTGGGAAAGGTCCTAATTTTTAAGTGGGGAGGACAAACCTGATTCCAGAGGAAGAATAAATCAGGAAGAAGCACTGGAAGTGGATAGGACATGCATTATGGCAAGCACCCAAATGCATCGAGACAAGCCCTTCACTTAGAATCTTCAAGGTAGAAGGGAAATAGGAAGATCAAAGGACACATTACGTTGAAAAAATGGAGAAAGACATGGGGAGAATGAACAATAATTGGACAGAAATCGAAAGAGAAGCCCGTGACAGAGTAGAATGAAGAGTGCTTGACGGCGGCCTCTGCTCCACTAAGAGTAACAGGCATAATTAAGTAAGTAAGTAAGTAATTAAATGAACCACACATACAAAGGAAGTTTGATATGATTTCATGGAGTTGTATTCAATCTAGAAGTAAACTGAACAACTACGATATAATCATTATTTTACAATATCATCATCAAGTTTATTATAACTATGTCTTATTTTTAAATGGTTCCATTAGAAATGTTTGCATTTTCATGGTTAAAATCATGAATTGTGATGAACCAGAAACTCGGAGACACTAGAGGATCGTTTTATCCTGGTATAGGACTCCTCAGAAGTGCACATCTACACACCCACTGAATGAAACGACTGTCCATATATATATATATATGTATATATATATATATGTATATATATATATATACGTATATATATATATACATATATATATATATGTATATATATATATGTATATATATATACGTATATATATATATATGTATATATATATGTATATATATACGTATATATATATACATATATATATATATATATATACTAAGACAAGTAAAAAAACCTTGATTATCATGGAATCTCGTTGATAATTGTAGGTTAAAGCTATATTTTTTGAAACCATGAATCGATCAGTGTTGGACCACCATTAGAAACCTGGAAGCATTGGACGGCCGTTTCGTCCTGGTATGGGACTCATCAGCATTGTGCATCCACGACTCCTGCCTCTCACGGGATTCGAACCCGGGACCTTCGGTATTGTAGGCGAACGCCTAACCACCGGACCACTGAGTCGGTATCTGTCGGTGTAAATGTCTAGCTTGATCAATTCACGGAGTTGTGCAACCTCATACACAGTCTTCGGTAGTTACTGTCTACACCCGAACAGGTTGAACTTCACTGGTCACGTCTTCCCACTAGAACTCGGAGAAGACTCCTCACGAGTCCCATACCAGGACGAAACGGCCGTCCAGTGCTTCCAGGTTTCTAATGGTGATGGTGTAACATTGATCGACTCATGGGTTCAAAAATGTGTAACTAAACAATCTTCACAAACCCGTAATGCAAAACTATAATTGACCATTTTGCTTACTGTCTCACTCTATTCTAATAATAATAATAATAATAATAATAATAATAAGTTGCTGATTTTTTTTCTTTTTCTATTTCTCAATTGTTTCATTTTTCTTTTCTGTGTGCATTCAGTTGGCGTTCTGGGATTATTGAACTTTGAATTTGAGTAGATGAGATGAAGGATAGAACAACTTAAAAACGAAACAAAGAAACAAAGACAAGACGAGAATAAAATGGATGACTGACTGACTGAATGAATGAATGAATGAAAAAACAAATTAGACTGACATTTACAGAAGTCGTATTGAATAATAAATACACTTTGGTGTTTTCATTTTTTGTTTAAATAATTAAATCATTGACCTATATATATATATATATATATTTATATGTTCAATATATTCGATGGTCAATGACTACTAGCCAAGATTGAAGAGATTTAATTGAATCAGTCTGTGTATTATTCCATTCTATGCATTTTATTTCGTTTGATTTTTTTGTTGATAAAAAGCAAATAGAATTAGTAGGCTTTTAGAAAAAATTCATGTGACTTTGAGAACCAAATAAAAGATGATAATTGAATGCGTATACACAACTTATAATCAATGCTGATATTTATTTCATAGTGTGTTAGGATATTCATCAAATATCGTAAGAGGATTAGTTGTAAGTCTAATTCTATTGGTCAATTCCTATTGGTCGTCCTAATTGTCATTGTCACGTAATTCAATGTTGTTTCTTATTCGACCTGACAGTGCGAATATGCATTATCTGTAACGTTTAATGACCCGGATCGTTATTCAGGGATCCTTAGCCTCTTCTGGACTTGGACCTCGTACTTTCTGGGTGCTTGTAGAATACAGGTTCTACTTCATGTCAAGTCTTCTTCTTTTACTCAATGAGGGTTCGAAGACGCTCGGATTAGAGTAGCCTATCGTGTCACTAGATCGTTGTCTTCACTCTTGTTTACTGACTAAGGTGAGCTCATAATAGCACAAACATATCAAATGATGTGTTTACGTGCATACGTAACATAATGCTTATTCTGAACCTATATGAGATAAGGGGAACCGATCTAACTTAGACTAACATTGAAAATCTGAAAGCATTGGCCAATGGTTTCTTCATATTATGGGACTCCTCAAGAGTACGCATGCATAACGTCTGAAAATCAGGAATCAAACCAGTGACCTTGGACCTAAACCTCGAATGCTTCACTTTTAGACCACATGACATTTACGGAGTTCTAGTGAGAAGCCATAATCAGTGGATCTGTGGATCAACTGGAGATGGAAGCTTCTGTATACCGTGTCATTGATCTTTAGGTTAAACATATACATATCACAAAACTGAAGATCCTGGGTTTGATTCCCGCGTGCGGAGTCGTAGGTGTACACTTCTGAGGAGTCCTATGGCCGGACGAAATAGCACGTCTGATGCTTCTAGGTCTCCAATGTCAGTGTAAGTTAGATCGTTTTGGAATTTCAATAATATTCACTACATCATACCGTCTACTGAAGAGTTTGTTAGAATGGAAAACTTTAATAAATTACAAATTGATTAGTAAATGTTGAAATCCAGGCCTCAAAAATAAAATACTTGATTTATGATATGTTAGTTTCATTATCTGCTGCACGAACAAAACCGAGTGTATGGTTCTTTATTCAGAAACTTAATCTCTTATGATAATAATAATATAAATAACAGATTGTAGTAACAGTCATCATAAGGTTGCTAGGATCCGATTTCGGGCGTTAACACCTGGAGTTCTGGAAAGAAGAGACTGTGAGCAGTGGGGTTCAGCTATGTTGGTTAGGTCACAGGTATTACCATTGACAATAAATGATGGTCGCACAATATTGACAAATCGACTGGAGTTCACCATGTAACCTACCAGATAACGGCACAAGAACAGAAAAATGTGAATTGAGTTAGATCTGTGTAACGAAGTCATGGATGTACTCCGTAGAGAAGTTTCATATTAGATAGAAACAGTTGACCAGTGATTTATGGTTTTCAATAGTTGTTGAACAATTGTCATCCATTGGTGTTAACTGTTTAAATTATAGTCTACACTTCTGCACAACATGTCATTTTTCCCACTTGTTTGAGATCGATTTGTTTGACTATCTAATTCATAAGAATGGATACAATACCGTAATATACAATGAAATTTTAGAAAAAGCTTGCTTATGAGTAGAAAATTCAAAGCATAACTGAAAACTAACTACTGGGAATTCAATTTATTGTCTAAGATTTAAATGTTTCAATTAATAATTCTAAAAATGGATGTTTTCACTTAGGGCATTGGAGATTCGTGTTTTTACACATTTGAAATCATCAATCAATCATTGTTAGACCATCATTAGAAACCTGGAAGCACTGAAACACGGCCGTTTCGTCCTGGTATGGGACTCATCAGCAGTGCGCATCCACGACTCCTGCACCCCGCACGATTCGAACCCGAGACCTTCAGTATTGTGCGCGAACACCTAACCATCGGACCATTTGTCCGGCATCTAACGGCGTTATTGTCTAACTCTGATTGATCTACGGATTTTTGCGCGACCTCACCCACTTTTCTTTGGTAGTTACTGCCCACACGCGACAAGTTTGAACTCCCTGGGTCACGTCTTCTCACTAGAACTCCGAGAATTTCCTTACGAAACTATTCACTAGTGAGCACCTTTACGATATTTTCAGTTAGGGCGTTGGAGGTTTGCGTTTTTACACACTTGAATGGATGTATTTAGCAAATGTTTATTAAATAATGTTTTTCCCCAGTGTCCTTATACCGGTTTCCAATATATATAAACGGTTTAAAAAACTTAATAGCAAGTTTACCTGTGGAAATAGGTGCATAGCCAAGAATTTACTTGAAATTCACTGCTTGACTAAAGGACAAAAGAAAAATAGTAAGAAAGTCTATCTTGTTGTTGTATCTAGTCGATACCGGTCATCACATCGATAAAACTTTATCATTTAACCTATGGTTCTAGAATCCGCCGTTTACACACACACACACAGGAGTACGTATCAATAAACCGAACCTTTGTAGGCCAAAAACAGTTTGGACAGCCTCTGTTACATAATTCATAACGTTACATAATTCAAAACCTTCCTTTTGTTACCTTCGAACGTTTTCGAACTTCGATTTTGCTAACATTTTTAGTCTTACGTAACTAGAATAATACTGTTAACATTGCTAATAATTTCCTGGATAATCAAACACTTACATTTGCATCAAGTTTCAATTCTTATTCCTACTGTTATGTAACTATGTAATTTCATCTTAGTCGTGATTTTAATCTTCCAAGCATTATTTAACTAATTAACTCTCATGCAGTTAAACTGCTTCATCAGTATCTAATTGGTACTGGTCTTTAACTCTTCGGTAGAATAAACTTAACAAAGTAGAACCTTCGTAAAGAACCAATTAAAAAGTAATATTCCTTCGTTCATACCATCTATTGAATGTCATGTGCGTCTACTATTTTTAATGCTACTCGAATTCTATCTTGGTTAAGAATAGTCGTCTATGGCAAACAATGGGCCTATAGTCATTTGCCAGTTGAGACTTATCAGCACGACATTACTTGCATCCTTAAAGTAACCAATGACCAGATCGATCACAATGTAATTTCGTCAGTTTGTTACAGGTAAACATCCTTTCTTACATGCATATATACATATTTACTTACTCCTCGTGAAGCATAGGCCGCCGACCGGCATTCTCCAACCTACCCTATTCTCCGCTCTCATCTGCTCATGTTCCTAACGGTTATTCATTCTTCTCATGTATGTTTCTAATTATCGGTGCAATCTGCTCTTTTCCTTTGGCCTTGAAGTTTCCAAATGAGAGCATGCCTCAAAGGCACAGTTGGGTGATTTTCTCAATGTATGTCCTTTCTACTTCCTGCTATTTTGCCTAATTTCTTCTTCAGCTGGAATCTAGTTCGTTCCCTACCACAGTAGGTTGCTGTTGATGGTGTATGGTCAGTGGATTAGCATTATCTTACATAGACAACTGATAATAAACACCGGTATCCTATAAATGAAGGCTTTCGTAGTTCTCCAAGTTCCCGGACTATACAGTAGAACTGTCTTGTGTTTGTATTGAAAATTTCGACTTTGATGTTGGTTGATAGTTGTTATGAGTTCCAGATGTTCTTCATTTGTAGAAATGCTGTCCTTGCTTTGCCAAATCCTTTTTTGGACATTTCTTGATGATTGACTCCAGCTTCTCGTAGAACTGATCTTTACCGTCTTTACCGTCTATGATGATCCTGGGTCCATAAGGTTCCCATCCCACCAGTGCTTCTTATGCTTCAATGAAACTCCTTGTGTATGTGGAACATTTTATTCTTCATGGCCGCAGCATAACAGCTTCTCTCTCCTCAGGTTAATCTTTCATGTCATGTCTGCATCCACCGTCGTCCACTGATTCAAAATACCGTTAGCTTGTACCTTTTCATCTTCGCAGCTGACTGAATGGTCCTTCTAGTCTCCTAAACTGTGTAGACAATCTATGTCTCCACAGTTTTTCCCCTGGTTGTGAGAAGAGGCATCAGGTTTCACAATGGTGTCATAACTCTTCTAAATGAAGACCCTTCTCTTCACAAATCAGAGTTCAAATGACTTGAATGAATATTTCTGGTTAGCGTATTTTAGCAAGCTTATCTTCTACCAGATCGATTCCTTAAACCTAAGCCTAATCCTTCCTCCTATATCCTGGCTAAGGATAGACAATAATCCTAGGATTGCTCTAAGTTCAGTTTCTATTATGAAACGTGTTGTATATATTGATTCATATGTTAATATATACAAGGCATGCTATTTTTATTCGAATCACACTTTTCCTTCTTCGCTTTGAAGCATATTTCATTCAAATCAATGTAACATATAAATGATGATCTCAGACAAGTACAAGTTAATTAATCATGCTAATACACTACATTAAAAAGGTAAATGTATCAAATGACCTTTATTTCAACATTCTTTACAATTTCTGTATATTACACTGACTAATCGTCTTTCTTCACCTTGAATCGACAGTGACTGGTAAAAAAATTAAAAATTTATCTAACGATTATTTCTATTTGTATTTTGTGCAAATTTCAGTTTGAATAAATCAATGCTACAGCTAGAAAATAAAAAGTAAATTCCAGATTCAACAAATTTCGTTCTTGTATCAACATACAGTTAATATAATGTATTTGCGTAAACCGCAAACTTTATTGACTGGTATTTTTAATTTCACACCTAACAAATACACATTTAAAAATCATTTATGATTTATTGAACACTAGTGTTTACACACAGTGAAGTGGATCTAATGCAGATCCAAGGGCTACATTTCTACAATTGAACAACATCTTGAGAAACTTAAAAACAACACTATCAACAAACACCAAAGTCACAATCTTCAATACAAATATGAAGACAGTTCTTTTGCATTTGGCGTAAACTTAGTGAAACACGAAAGCTATTATCCAGAAAATAAGAGTGTTTATCGAAAGTTCTCTATGTAAAATGTTTCATATCAGTTGGTCAGACACCATCAACAACAACCTACTGTAGGAGAGGACAAACCGGATTCCAGCGGAGGAGGAAATCAGGGAGAATCGATAGGAGTGGATAGGACACATATTTCAGAAAGTACTCAACTGCGTCACAAGACAATCTCTCACTTGGAACCCTCAAAGTTTAAGAAGAAAAGGAAGGCCAAATAACACATTACTCCAAGAAATGGAGACAGACATGAGAAGAATGAACAAAAAGACTGAAAAGGGAGGCCCATGATAGAATAAACTGAAGAATCCTGGTCGGCAGCCTATGCTCCATTGGGTGTTAACAGGTGTAAGCAAGTAAGTTATTAAGTGTTTACACACATTTTCCAATTTAAATGGAGAAATAATTACAATTGACAACGAATAATTATATGAATTTCATTTTCATTTTTTCTTTAAAAAATGTTTTTAATTGTTGATAATTTCCATCTACATTTGATCATCTACTATCATTTTTCTATCACTTAACCTGCTGTAAATATTCTAGCATCAACTGACAATAAGGTGATCGAATATGTACTTCATACATTTTAATGTCTCAGTTTTTATTGATTTCATGACCCAATCAAAGTTAGACAACTGATGCAAACCTGGAGGCATTTTATGACTGTTTCTTTCTGGTCTAGGACTTCTCAACAGCGATTATCTACGACTCCGAATCCGGGAATCAAACCAAAAATACACAAACCTTTCAGATGGACAACTCACCTCTAAATCCTCGAACCGGAATCCATTGCGTTACAAGGCTGATTTCGATCAACATGTGGTACTACGTTGCCATTTTTGTGATATTGATAAAATCCAGCAATATCCACAATCCTATACTGTAGCATATATATTTGTCCTTCGGTTCATCGACGAATAGATATGTAAAGTGCCAGGTGCTACAGTGTTTCTGTTCGACTTTTCCAGTATTCGCAACAATTTATAATATGTTCATAATAACACATTGATGCATTCAGTTATCATTGATAATTATTCATTTCAAACTAGTAGAAAACGGTAAGTGATGATTCGGTATTTGTTTTATTTCGAGTGAATATTAGATATCATTTGAATGCTTGACTATTTTCTTTGTATTTTACATTACTTACTTAC
>CALYCR020001296.1:0-10378 GCA_944470395.2 Schistosoma turkestanicum
CTAACGGAAGACTCGTGAATATTGGTCACAGAAATCGCGTCTGATTGTTCAGCGGATCAATTATTGAATCTAGTAAAACATAGTTATTAGTTTCAAAATCATTTATATTTCAAACTTGCGAGAGCTTGCGTTTCTTCAAAAAAGCCTTTTATACGATTGACATTATTGAAACCCCTCGATCGTTATTCATTTTAATTATGTCTTCTTGTATTTTTTCAAATACGCTATTCCGCAGCCCATCCACTTTTATTTTGGCCTTTAAGATTTCATGTTGCAGAATGCCGTGTAACGCGGTCCAGTGAGTTTCTCAGTGTGCGTACTCTATTCTGTAATTATTGCACATTTGTCTTAATTTGATGGTTCCTGATAGTCTCTGACCAACGAATCAACAGTATCTATCGTAAGCCTCTGTATTCTGTGAATGATAGCTTTTGTGTTTCTCGAACTTTGCTCAACATTCACCAATAGTATCCCGGCATTTGTTGCCCTTAATTGGAAGTTCTCGTTAGTTTCAAGTTTCATTCGAAATTGAACCAAATGACTTGAATGTATACTGGTTAATCCTCTGATAATTTATTCAGTTCACTTTGTATAGATCTGATGACACGAAAACCATTTGACGGCTTCATTCGCAATTTCTGAATCAGAGGATTGATTTTGTTAGTATTTTACACACGTTTTATTCGGAAATCAATCATATTTCACTCGAATCAACGTTATCAATGTACACGTCAGTTTTTTGAACAAAAAAGTATTTACTAGGTTTATTTCAATTGATTTCTACTTTTGCTGTAGTTTAATTTGTTAGTTACAACGCAGAAATTTGTATAACAATACATAAATTAGGGATCGCCATACTGTATCATCACACCCACGTAACTTTCAGTTTTATTTCAATATTTGTATTGATGGCAGAAGAATGAGAGGATTCCGGCTTGAAGATATGAAAACGTTAGTACAATTTATTGAAAAGATTTTGTTTTCAGCAGACAAGGGATAACGTTTCGTATTTTCGCAACCTTTGCATTTGCGATGAAGTGTGATAAAGCAATGAGTTATGGACATGATGCAGATTTCAGTAGACAAAGGAGTGATATGTTTGTGACTAATTCGGTCTTCAATGCTGTTAAGGTTAGAAGCGTGAATTTCACTTTTCGGCTGCCAACACCGTGGTGAGATGTTGCATAACCTTGCAGAAAACGTCAACCGCAGTCATACGTCTCTACAATCAGAAGTGTGAGTACGAGCGTATGCTCGGATTGGCTGCTTTCATTCTCCTCGCTCTGGAAGGAGTTGTTTGAGATGGTAGTACTTAATGGAACGTACTTGCTAGGCATTAAAGCTCGGTTAATGTGATCAATATAGGCCAGCCACAACACGATTTTGAGCAAGCAGTTACGAAACGGATATTTGCCTTCTATCATTTGTGTGTGTTCACACTGCTTACAGTCCATTTCACTATTCAGTCCTACAGTGACTTGTTCAAGCATTTGGTTTTCAATAGTCTGATCACGGTTAAAAGCTGTAATCTGGGTGTGTTTCTAATCAGTATCTGTCAAGTTATAGGTAATCATATACTGACCTGATAAACGTATGTCATTTAACAGTGACTGATAATTGTTTGAGTGATTTCATTTAGAAGAAGAATTTCGTTCCTTGTATCTAAATGAAATCATTCTGAAAAATAGCAAGCATGCCTCCAAACGATTTCCAAAGTCAAACTGCTTAGCTAAAATTGCTGACGACATTCAGTAGTATATTATTCGTTTTAACGTCTAGCATTCTATCCAGTTACGGTCTGAGGTTATTCGAGGTCGACGAGTGCGTTCGTTTCTAATCACGATCATTATTTTCATGTGCATTTTGAACATTCGACGTTTTGGTTTCCTGGGTCTTTCCTCTCTTAGTCTTGAGCGTTTTTTGCTGATAATGTCTGTCCTGCAACTATAAAGTATTTTCAATTGTGAAACTCTGACTGAGTAATCAGTTTACAGTTGATTTTAGTTTCAGACATTTTTTATCTGTAGAATTTCTCCTCTGATGCCTTCTTTCATAGCTACGTCAATCATATTATTCGTATCATTGTTGCTATACAAATATGGAAAGATTCTCACATCTTCCAAATCACCATCAAATAGTATTTAGTTTCCGTATTATGCGTTGTCGCAGTGAATCTAGCCTTTCCATCATTATATGTTCCCTTGCCTCACTGATTGTCTTCTCTTCCATTTCTTGTTGCGAGTGTCATAATAGGGCCAGATTATTTATGAAATTTAGATTGCACATGTCGACCGTTGTCACATTTATATCACTGTGGTTGTTGATGTCTTCATATATTTGTATGTTCATTCCAGCGTTGACGATTTGGCCTCCCAGCGGAACGGTCATGTCCTTGTGTGTGCATTTCCGAGCGATGTAATAGCAACTATTTTTAATCTATTGCTAGGTATTCAGTCATCGTGCAACGTGTTTCACTGATTCCGTGTACAGCTGCAGCAACGTGGATGGATTCCGATATAATTTATACTACGAACATTACATTTACTTGAATAGACATCTGCTATGGTCATGACATGTGACAAAGCCCTTGTGACATTAGAGTAAAGTCTGTTCACGCCGCATGAACTCTCTTCTCAATGAGGTCCATCCAGCTCTCAGAGCATCTTCTAAATGGATGATATTATGTTTCCGTTAGCGTTGTCTTGACCAAATACTAATCGATGAAATACTGTTGCAAACTAGATGCTCAACGTTCCTACTCATCTGAGTTCGCGACTGCTATTTGCCCTGGAGAAGCTGTCGTCTAAGAAAATTGTCAACCTAACTTCAGTGCAAAATTTATTACGACTGGCATTCACAGAAGAAAGAAGAGATGAAAAATGAGCATAGTTTATCTGAAGGTTTGGTAGCAGTCAGTAGAAGGAATAGAATTTACAGAACTCTTCATAAAAGCTTTGGCATTTGATTTGCTTCGGTGATTTTTGAAACATACAGACAGCAAAACGTTGTCGATTGATTTCCTTGTAATTGGATAGCTGGGATGAAACTGGAATATCTCCTTGTCACTACTAAAGAAACATATTTGTTACATAAAAATCCAGCGTCCATCGAACAAAATCCAACGTGAATGTCAATCAAGCTTTCAAACGATCTTTCGAACTTGTTTTATGGAGACGTGACAGTGACTAATTCATCAGTTCATCAACAGATCTCAGTAGGCGGGATCTGATCTCATCATTATCGTTCACCATTTGATAATCATTGGAAATGCTCACACTACAAATGTTCAGAAGACTGAGGCAGGCGCGGAAGATTGTACTATGCAAATATACACTCTTAGTCAATTAAAAACCTAAACATTACATCGAACACTATTTCCACACTATCTTTGAGTCGTGACTTCCAACGCTCCATCCTTCTTCCGTTCTTGTTGATGCTTCATTTCCTTCCTGTTGGTACTCCATTCACTTCTTGCGTCTGCTCCATTCGCTTTCCATTTTCTTCTTCTGACGGTCAGATTTCTTTCAGGTCCCTTTTTATACCACTTAAATCGTTCGTATAAGTAGCAATCATCATCACAATCTTCATCTCTCAGCCTTTCTGATGGCCGTACAGCCGTTTTTATTTATCGCCCCCTTGGAGTACCTGGAACCACCTTTCGAGTTCACTGGCTTTCACGCGTTTCTGTTTGTTTCCTTTCTGGTTCGTATACACTGCGCCGCGCTTCTCGGAGACTACGTGCGGTCCCTCCCACTCCTTTTCTGACTTCTCCATGTATGATGTTTGTTTCTCTCTCACATTCTTGATGTCTTGTCTCCGCTCTGTGCTCAACCTTGTTGTATTCTATCTCTGTTGTTGCGGCCTGGTTTTATCATTCGTTGGTAGTTTTGGCCGTCTGCCATACATCAGCTTGAACGGTGACTTCCTGGTTGTTCCGTGTGCCGAGGAACGATATGCCAGCAAGATTATTGGTAATTCTTCCGGATAACCATCTCTAGATGCTATACATTTCTTTAGCGTTCGCTTATTCTTTTCCGTTAACCCATTTATCTGTGGATGAAACGGCGTTATTCGTACTCCTGTTGAAACCTAACTGTCTCAAAAGGAACTCCAACACATCAATTTCGAAAAAAGGGCCTTGATCGGTTAATATTATACCATGGTCCGCCACAATATGCCGGAAAAACTCTTCAGTCACCGTCTATTACGTTGGTCAAAATTGTTGTATGCCATCTCTGTTGTTGCGGCATGGATTAATTGCGTTGCTGTTCTCGGACGTCTGCCATACAACGACTGGAACGATGACTTCATGGATGTTTCAGGTGCTGAGCTGAAAATGCAAAAGTGGGCGACAATTTCAGTGACCACAATAGGTCACACAATACATAATCTAAACATGGTAGATGAATTTCTATTTACTGTGTTCACAGTTTGAATACATTTCATTTGGAGATAGATGTAACAGAATGGAACATAAATAGAATCAACTGAAAATGACAGAAATTGTGTCACTTAATAAATAGATTGTTTCGATGAAAAAGACTTCGCGTGATCAATGATGTCATTTTACTTGTGAAATTGATGATTATTCAAAAAATGATTTCAAATGAACAGACTGAATGTGTGATGGACAGAAACGTCGGTGTCTCAATGTTGATACTTCACTTGTGAATTTCAACATGTAACACGTCTTATTGATAATATAGAATTCCGTTTCTTTTGAACCAGCATGTAATGTAGGCTGAAATGTTTGATGGACTCACGCTCACACTTGCTTGAAGGCAATCACTGAGAGTTAAGTGCAGGTTTAGCTTGTGTTCATCGAGTTTTCTGCATCGTGACAAAAGTCAATCTATCTGAGAGAATGTTTGTTACAACGGCAAAATGGTGAATCTCCAATAACACACCTGTGAACACACAACTTCACGTTGTAAATTATTTCAACTTGAATATACACACTGACTATGATTACATGAATTTTCGTTGTGCTCTATATTTTGTATACTCGCTTGCATATTGGAAATGGTTTGCGAGTGCCTGCCGATCTAATTCTCTGTGTTTTGTGCACATGGATGTACGACAGATAGCATCAAATGAATATGTACATTGAGAAATACAAAGAAGCCACATAACAATCCACTAGTGTTTGTGAAGTTTGAGATAACGCGTGAACTGTTCAACTGATTTACATGTTGCAAAGTCTAAATGAACTGGTCAGTCACGTGCTAATTTCTTTATAAATAATCATGAAAATGAACAGATCAAATAGAGTTGTATTGTGAGTTGTTGTTGTAGGATTCAAAGAAGCGTTCACTCGGCAATTATAAAAAGTGTGGTATGCTGTATTGAAGGTTGACTAATAAAACCTTTCAAAATAACTACATCAACAAATAATCTGTGAACTTATCTATTCTCCGTTTTGTTATTTTGAAGTGGATGTTTCTGATTACTCCTCACGCAGAGGTTCATTTTGACATTGCTTCACTAAGTATGGTGCTTACTTATACTAATCTCTTGATAATTGTACTAATATTAAGCATAAGTAAACGTATTTCTGCGATGATAGACCGTTTCGGATCACTGATGTTTTGTTGTTTCTATCATCTCGCAATGTGATTCGATTCACGCTCAATTCTCATGAGCTGGAAACGTAAAAGTGGGCGACCATTTCAGCGAACTCAATAGGTTACACTTTACACAATCCCAACACAAAGCTTCAGAGATATGCGAGCTTCCGATTATACAGTCGATTTATTTCCATACATCGTCTTCACCGCATCAATATATATATATATATATATATATATATATATATATATATATATATATATAGATGATGAACGTCACAGAATCGACTATTCACAGAATGAACTAATAACGACAGAAATTGTGTCAGTTAATAAATAGATTGTTTTGATGATAGAAACGTCAGTGTATCAGTGTTGATACTACGCTTGTGAATTTCAAGATAAATATTCAATCGATCTCGTGTCATCAACAGGCCGGATTCTGTCAGATGCTTGTTCACATTTAGTTCAGATTACTCGAAATCGCTGACCGCTGCATGAAGCACGTCTGATTGATAAAATAGAATTCCGTTTTTTTTGAACCAGCATGTGGCAAAGTCTGAATGAACTGGTCTGTCAAGTGCTAATTTCTTTCTCAAATAACCATGAAAATGAACAGATCAATTTGAGTTGTATTGTGAGGTGTTGTAGTAGGATTCAAAGAAGCGTTCACTCGGCAATTATAAAAGTTGTGGTATGTTGTGTTGAAGGTTGAATAATAATACATTTCACAAAAAAATCATGGAAAGGGCTTAACAATATTGGATTTGGCGAAGTGAAATATATGTGGTGGCGCTGCAATATCCGCCTTCCACCAATTTCTGTGTTCGCGAAAAATAATCAAAATATTCGGAATGCATGTAAAGCTACGAAAATAAAGTTACCGTGTCCGAATACTTTCGTATGTTCACATAACAACAGAAGATAAAAAAAATTTGGTGGGCGGGTACTGCAAAACAAAATCGATTTCAATTCGAATACATGTGGAGCAAGTGTACGATACGAAAATGTATTACAAATGCTGCAAAATATTTAATATCGTTTAGGCATGACAGTCAAGACGGATTTCGATAATCGCATAGACATTACGGTTAGGCTCATCGATAAATCGAGTGGCTGCAGATAGGTGAGGAAATTGCGGTCGAGATTATCGTGAAAAAAATTTGTAGAATAAACCTGCTTACAAATGCGATGCGTGGACATTAAATGCATATCTAGAACATAAGTTACAACCATTCAGTATACCAATGCAAACTTATGTGTATGATACCGTTGCAAACCCTAGCCAGCATTGTGGTAGTATAAACCATGCTTATATCAGCGTGCAGGAGGTTCGCTTGACTGCTTGAACTGCTGCTTCGTGTGCACGTGCGTAAGATCATAACAACAATTTACTAGGCAGGCCGCGAGATTTTCGAATGCGAGCAGCTGGTGAGTAAATAGAGGATACCTGCAGTGCGATAATCGTATAGCCACTGAAATATTAATGGACGATAATTGTCGTTGAGACATTGCTTTGATAAGTGATTCGAAACCTAATAATGCGATACGGCAAAATAAATGGAACGAACTCACCTCAATCATGAACGTCGTTAGTGGTATCAAAAGAAGTAAAATAATTCCGTGAGTTACAAATGTTCTGCCATGACTACAATATTCGTAATGCGATTCGATTAGCGATTAAGATAATTCCATTATTGTCATAATATCATGAATAATCATAATAATGGTACATTCACATTTATACGATAATGATAGCGATAATTCGAGAAATATATTGATGCGACGAGAGGTTACATAATCAAAATAATGATAAGAAAATGCTTTATTCGTACGGCTTATGCATCAGAAATGAGAAATACTTTGTCGCTGAATGGCGTCAAAATTTTTAGTTAGTGGTTCTCTTCGATTTGTTCTCGAGAATACCAACTAGTGGTTGTTTGTATTCGATGTATCGAAGAAAAGTCAAATTAATGCTGGAAACGTCGGTGTCATCATTTTGTGCGGTGACCGATTTTCCGGACGAGAGCTCACCATTTTGTATGATACCCAATTCCGCTATAAGATGTAAGCGTACTGGAATATATAGGGAGGCTCTAGAGTACAAAATCCTGTTGGCTGTACTAATGTTAATGGAAATTAGTTACACGTATTTCTGCGTTGATAGACCGTTTCGAATCATTGATGTTTTGTTGTTTCTATCATCTCGCAATGTGATTCGATTCACGCTCAATTTTCATGAGCTGAAACCGTGAAATAGGGCGACCGTTTCAGCGAACTCAATAGGTCACCATTAACACAATGCTTCTATGATTCTCTGCGGATTAGTTAACACTTCTCTCAGAAGCCATATGTTCATTTTCATAGTTTTTCAGGAAATGAAGAAGCACGCGACAGACCAGATGATTCATACGTCTAAATAGCAAAACTTAGTATATAGTATTTGTGATATTTTTTTCAATCTTTTCGATCCTAATTTTTTTATTTTTGTCAGAATAATATATGTGTAATTTTTTATCCACATAACAGTCTTCTTTCGGAAATATAATTTGAAATTATAATATTCTTATTGGACAGAAGCCATTTATCTTCTTTAATCAGGTAACTACTTGTCATGCTTTTGCATCTTATAACTACGAACAGTAATTTATTAACTGTTTCCATGGTCTGTCTGTCCTAATTTTCAAAATAATGTATACAACATTTTATCATTTAATGATTCTCTCTACGGTTTATTTTTTGAAGAAAACTGCATAGAAAATTTTGATTTTCTATATCAGTGCCAAAATGTTTCTATCTTAACGTGTTGCTGTCTCGGAAGGTGACTGATTCAGTAGTATGATTAATCCAACAATATATGAATATGTTTAGCATGAAATGTCGAAAAAATATCGACATTCTACTGGAATTACCAATGCTATCTCAAAAATAAACAGTTCTGTTTAACCATTGTCTCATAGCAAAATGTATAAGAAACAATTTGCATGTTTAAACTCATCAGTATTATTTAAAAATGTGGAGATTGATCGACCTTTGGCTCAACGTTCTGTTGAATCGATTCAGCAAAAATAATCAGTCGGTTAGAGGTTGTCTTCACTTTAAAGAAGGTGTACACGTCCGGAATAAATCGTAGAGTTTTTGCAAAAATGAATGTGTGGCTATACACTCACCTTGTTTCAGTATGGTATCAAAGTTTAGGCTATCAGTGAGCAGGAAAGTCGCACAGGATGATAGTAGCTTCAACATTGCACATCACGAAATCTTAAAATAGTTTCTTCCATCAACTATGCTAAGTTCAATATGACGGAGGCTAGGAATTATGCATTTAAAACTGTATTTATAAACGCAACGTTCACTTCACATAAGACGTGTTCTTGCAAAATAAAAGAAATATGTGACCCATAATTAATGGATCTTATAGAATACACATTATACCGTGAAACCAACTCACATGTGCGCATTGTCATCAACATAATTGTATTCTTCATTGCGCTTCAGTTATTCAGAAATGTTCCTTGACGATCTGACTGCATGCTAATTTTATGAACCGATAAATTTTTTATTATTTAGAAACCTGTTTATTAGAAATTTCACAATAATTGTAATCCGTTGCATGGCTTCATCGAACAGTGAGTACGCAGATAATATAATGTCAGTTTCATGTAAGGCTGCTATCCAGGTCAGAGAATATTCAAGAAAAAATCTAACCATCTTGATACAGGACCCCAAATAATATTTGTGATGGTTTCTCAATTATCAATTTATGCTTGTATTTTTCTCGGTATTTAATGCGATGTTCTATCACGTATATGTATTTTTGTAGTATCCGAGCTAGTGGAAAGTCAAAAAAAATATTACGATGTTTTATGAATATCAAGCAAGACCCAACGAGAGAATTCTTTTAAATTGAGTCTTGACATCTCCGTTCTCTTTCAGCTCACCTGTGGTAATACATATCTTTTTTTGATGTTCATTCAACCATCTGATCAATGCTTATCATACAAACAATGTGAGATTGTAATAACGATGGCGCTTACGCATCCCTTCTTAATAAATGCGGTCTGGAATAGTAAAAATCTTTATTTTTAAAACAAAATAGATACCTAAACTCAGTGCATAACCAAACAATAATAGATCAAATAAATAGATGTAAGAAACACACTATGCACCAATCCATCCGTTGATAAATTATTTTTCGTCTTTTTTTCCAAACTTTTATTTTCATGTTTATTTCGAAGCGCCGACATAGCAATAATGTTATTACCGGTACATGTACATGTTTTCATGCAGGTCTGAGGGTTTCAACTAAAAATCAGCAATCACCCAAAAGACCGTGATAGCATGACATATGATCGATATTCAACGCAGCATAGTTCATGAAACACGCAATATTATTTTCGTAGAATAAGTGTGTTCATAGATACCCAATGCACGGTAGAGCTACAAATTCAGAGCGCATCCTTGCACAAAATAAAAGACGGTTAAGCATTTTGTAAAAACGTTTCAATAAATGCAGACACAAATTTTCTTTGAGAAAACATCAGCGAATTCGAAAGTGATAAAGTTTATATATATCTGTCAATTCACTATTGATTTGATACTTGAATTGAGAATCTCTTTTATCTCATGCGGAGAAACAAAAGTGGATTTGTGGTTTGCTCCTCTCTCGTGATGCCAAAACTCATATTAAATCACTTTAGTCGAATAAGGAGAAGAAAAGAATTAATCAGCGTCCAGGTAGACAAATGTAATCCTTCGACCAATGTGTGTCGGCGAAAATAATTGATCTGGCATAGAATTGGTATCAGACG
>CALYCR020001297.1:0-10371 GCA_944470395.2 Schistosoma turkestanicum
AAATCCAACTTAAGCAAAAACATGTTTACCATGTTGCACAAACGTTATGTTGAGCGCCTTTTTTCTGTGTACTTAAACAAATGTAATTTCAAATAAAATCCTAAATTACATATAACTAAAATAATTTTACTTCTGAAATTTTAATTCTTTTTATTAGGAATCTGTCTATCTTAATTATTTGACTAAACAAATCTCTACAGAGTAACGATCTTGATTGGTTGCTTTTGAACAATTGTCTGGTGACAAAAATTATAAATAATGATAACTCGCTTAGTGTTGTAGGCGGTTAGATTTTCCTGGGAATAAATGGGTCTTACTGGGACTATATTATGTTTTTAGTATCTCGGATAAATTTCGAGATAGTTTGTTCATGCCTGCAGCTTTTACCGGTAATTTCATGGGCAGATCAAATTGTAGTACGCACAAATTACGGAGCCGTCAGTGGGAAACAAAAATACATACACGGGAAAAATGTCTTCCAGTTTTTGGGAATACCTTTTGCTAAGCCGCCTATAGGTGACCTACGTTTCCGATTTCCGGTACCACCTGATCCTTGGAGCGATATACTGGATGCAACTAAACCGCCAAACACCTGTATGCAACCCTTGCCCGAATCCCGTAAGTCAGACGTATTATAGAAAATCATTCGGAAAGTAGGACTGCCTTTTTAACGCAGGTTAGGATCAACGGTATAATTAACTAAGTTCACCTTGTACAATATGTCACTCAATTTGAAGTTCAGGACTAGAGTAATAGTTCCTTTTTTGCCAACAAACTTGCATATGAGTTAAAGAAGGAACTATGAGTTCAAATTATCCCGTTTAATAATCGAAAAATTCTTAGACTTGGGACTCTGAGATTCATATGAATGTGTATCGATACTTCAAGCAGTTCAAAACTAATAAGGAACTTCTGTGTCTCTAATAACACTCAACTAATTAAAATCTCTTAGGAACGCTGGATGCATAGGGGACAGTAAAAGTGTAGTTCACATGTTTTAAATTCATTTTAAAGGAATGGTTTTTGCATGGTAAACAGTTAGTCTAGTTTCTCACATATATTTAATAAATATGACTAGTTGCACATCTTAATTTGCTTCATCTCATTGAAATTAACGAAGCCAGTGTTATCTTACCTACCTATTAAACAAATTTTGAGTGTATTATTGGGAAAATTACCAATCTCAATGTAATGGCTATTTTAAATTTTAATAAAAATTTGATCAATAAATATTCCCATTAGCACATCAAAAAGATAGAATGAGAAGAGAATTACTTCTTTTCAATTAGTTTTTCATTTAAACTCTACGCCAATTTATGATCTACAACTGACTAAAAAATCAATACTTCTTTAGATGATGGTGAAACAGTATTAACATCATGTTTGAATGAATAAAAATATAACTGAAAACGACTTACAACATCAATTAGCTATTATGAATAATTACATAACAGTAGAAATACAAATTGAAATTGGACGTAAATATGTTTTATCACCAATGAAACAATTGAAAATGATTAAGACTATCAATTAGATTACATAGATTAAAATTGTTTAGATTAAAACAATAAACATAATTGAGATTTAGAAAAGTTCAAAGGACGAGAAAGAAAGAAAGATTTTGTAACATGTGGTAGTATTTTTGTAGAAGTCCATGGTAAAATATGAAACTGTTATATATGAAAGTAAGATTCTGGAACCATATGACAAAATCGGCGGAATCTTATAAATAACTTTAAATGCTGAAATTTTTTTTCTATGTGATGACCGGTATTGACTAGATATAAGATAGAGCTTCTTATTAGTTTTCTTTTCCCTTTAGTTAACTATGAAGGGTGGTGTTTCGAAATACAATGATGTAATTGTCGAGTTGTATGCTTAATATAATATATTTAATTATGATTTTCATAAAAATTTGATCACTATTTAGACTGTGTTTGATCATACTACTGAAAAACCTGATGTATTTACATAAAAATTAATTAATATCTCGGTTTGGTAAAAATTTTTTTCCAAATTTTTTTTTAATAATCGTCTTAGATTGTTAAAAAAAGAAAACGAGTTTTTCTTGAAAATAATCTTTTTGAAATCTGAGTAATCTCATCTTACGCGGTCACTTAACCAGTAGTATGTTGGGGATGTTAGATCCCCAGAACTCGCCTTATTTTGGATTTCACGTTTGCGAGAATGGGCTGATCAGTTGACCTTGAGATCTCATTTCCCATCAGGAAAATCCTTAGCTATGATTGGCTGCTGTGTATTTTAGTGTGCTATTTTTGTGACTGTCTCAAAGACGTTTCTATGATGTATAAATAAACGAGAGTTGTATGCTTGATTGTATTGTGATTGCTGGGTGTTTTAGAATATACTTCCTACGCTTATCAAGTCTCCTGTTTTGCAGTTTGGGATTCAAGGTAGCCTACCTGGACGCTGGTACATTGTCTCGTTCACGTTTATCGACTAAGGTGAACTCGTAATAGCTTCAAGCGTACCAAGTGACGATCATAACACAGTATAGTACCATATATATACATATATATATATATATATATATATATATATATATATATATAAAGTAGTCTTGTTTTTTTGTATGATACACAAATTTAATTTACATTCTTTCCGAATTGTTCAATAATAAATTTACTGTTTCCAATTATTTTTAAAGATTAGACTGGAAATTTTACTTACGACTTACTTGAACTCTTGCGACCACCTAAGTTATTTGAATTTCATGCTTCTTATTTGATTAAGCCATCATTTTTATAATAATACTAGTTGTGGTTTTACTTTGGTCTTTTGACAGTGTTACTTGAATTTGTAATAATGATTCTACGTCATTTAAAAAAAACGATTAGTAACCAACAGTTTTAATGTTTACTTCTCACTTCATTATTCTTATGTTATCTCTCTGTGAGTCTAGTTAATTAGCGACTGATTTAATTTTTATGTCAGCTAACTGTTCGTTTTGTGTGACTTTAAGTTAAACACTATATTTCAATTGAAATATATTGCCAAATAATTTGTAACTAATTATAGTTTACAAATTTTGACTTCGCTCATTTTGCATATGTAATTTTAGATTATCAATGTAGGTGATTTGTGTCAATAATTCCAAACCTACTGTAGTCTGACAGGAGTGATATGACCTATTAGTTTACATGGAAGTCGCACCTCGTGGTAAATACTTAATCTAGATTATGCTACCGTGATAACCAGATGATAAGTTAGAATAGATATTTTCGATAAGCAACAGTAGATGTCAGTAATAACAGTCAGGAACCACAGAGCATGCGCGTTTCCATGACATGCCGTTGATTGACTCGTATCAGTTGTCCTGGAGTCTGGCGAGTAACAGTAAACTTGTTCGACGTCCATTGACTGATTGGCTAAATAATCTGGCTAGGACCTAGTAGCATTATACTAGCCCTACAAAGTAATATAATAATTGTATGAGATATTATTGATGAAATTTTCTTCAATGGAGTTAAATTAACTCATTAAAACATTGAAATGCATCAAAAATAGAATTAATAGCTTGTTTTCATAATCACTATAATTGATTTTTTTTAATGTTATCATAACAGAGTATAAAAATTTCTTCTTCACAGAATAGATAGTTTTTTTATGTATTTTCAGATTGATATAAGTTTAAGTAGTTTATCAATGAAATCATTCATCGATCATTATTAGACCACCATTAAAAACAAACCTAGAAGTACTGGACGGCCGTTTCGTTATCTTAATATGAGACTCCCGCTAGCGGGAATCCAACTCAGGATCTGCGGTATCACGGGCAAATGCTTAGCCTCTAGACCACTGAGTCAATATCCAATGATGTTAGTGTCTAACTTTGATCATTCTAAGGTTTCACGTAACATCAACTACCTATACCCAAAAGGTTTAAACTCCACTGGTCACGGCTTTGTACAGGAACTCCGAGAATTTTCCCATGAAGCTAGTCACTAGTGAGCATAGGATAATTTTCATTAAAGGGAATTATTGAGTTTCATTGACATCGTGAGTAGACAATGAGTGAGGTTACGCAAAACCTTAGATTGGTCAAAGTTAAACACTAACACCGTTAGATACCTCATTGGTGGTCTAGGAGTTAAAAGTTCGAGCGTGAGACTGAAGTTCGTGGGTTGGATTCCCACGAACGGTGGTCGTGGATGTGCACTGCTTATGAGTCCCATACTAAAACGATAGGGCCGTCCAGTGCTTGCAGATGTGTTTCTAATGGTGGTCTAACAATGACTGATTCATGATTTTAATGAAAAACAACAATTTCCATAACTCTATAATGAATATTCAGTAGTTTAGTGAAATTCATGTTGACTTGAAAAGGCTTTTTTTCACTTTTTAATGAAATTTAATTTTATCTGCTAACTAAGCGTACTACAAAAACAATATAATTTTACTGTGAAATTTGTTGTTAGTACATGGAATCATGTTGAAATTTATAAATGCGCTACAAATAAAATGAATAATGTAATTGTGTTTTATGGTTTTAAAAAAGCATCTCCTCTTTCATTGTTTTAAGTCATTGAATCCTATTGTGATCCTTACTGACTTACTTCCTCCTGTTACATCTAATGTAACATAGGCCACCGACCAGCATTCTCCAACCTACTCTGTCCGTGGCCTTGCTTAACAGCTCTACGCTAGTCATTCTTTTCATGTCTGTCTCCAGTTCTCAGAGCAGTGTGCACCATGATGTCGAGGGTTCTAGGATGGGGCTTGTCTTGTGACACATTTGAGTGCTTTCCTGAATGTGTGTCCTATCCACTTTCAGCGTTTTCCTTAATTTGTTCCTCATCTTGTTTGTTCTATCTCACACTGGTTAGTTGCCGATGATGTCTGACCAACGGATATACAGTATCATGCGTAGACAACTGTTAATAAACACTCACTTCTTGTGGACGGTGGCTTTTGTAGCACTACTCCAAGTTTCTGCTCCATGTATGACAATAAATACTGATCAATTATAGTCTTAAATGTCAATCAATAACGGAATAATACAAATTCTTAATAATGTAATCATAAATGTTGTCCCTATTATTTATGAAATAAAGAAGCCTATAAAAAGGTTGGTTTATTTAACATTAAAACTGAATTTTAGCATTATTTATAATAAATGGAAATTATTTTATTTTTGTTCAATGATACCAGAAATACAACCGAAAGTATTGTTCTTGAAATGGTACAACCTAGTTAGCTAATAAGAGCCATGTCTGGAAATATCAAAAAAATTACTTGATATAATGAGAAAGATTGTGTTATAAATGTCGTACCAAATTCAATCACACACTGATTAAGACAATAATATCAATTGTAATGAAATGAAAATGAAGTCCAATAAAAAATTAATCTCCGAAATTCCCTTTTAAATTAACTAATAACATTTAAATCGCTATTTAATCATTGTCAAACCACCATTAGAAACCTGGAAACGCTAGACGGTCGTCTGGTCCTGGTATTGGGACTCATCAGCAGTGTGCATCCACGGCTCTTGTTACTCACAGGGTTCGAACCCAGCACCTTTGGTCTCTTGTGTGAACGCTGAACGCTTGGACCACTGAACCAGAATACAACGGTGTTAATGTCTAACTCTGTTCAGTCTGACAATTTTGCTCAACCTCACCCATAGTCTTCTGTAGTAGCTTCCTATGTCCGACAAGGTTGAACTCCAGAACTCCGAGAATTTCCTGATGAAACTAGTCACTAGTTGGCACATTTTATAATTTTTTCACAGTTTAAGCGTTGGCGTGCTAGACCGAAGGTCCTGGGCTCGAATACTGAGGGTAGCAGGAGTTGTGCATGCACATTGACTTCAATAGCTTCCAGATTTCTAATGGTGGTCTTACAATGATTAAATCATGGTTTCAATATCAAACGAAGATCTCCATAATTCTGTAATGAAAAAATAACTAATAACGGTAAGCTTACTAGTTGTTCATGAAGACTCATGGTCGGAGAAATTGAGACTGATGAAATCCAGACAAGTTGTGAGTGAAATAAATGTGAATAAAATCAATAGATGATTGTGAGGCAATTCCATAAATTATTATATTTGGAAATGTACTCGGTTGTTCTGTTCATTAAATATTCACCACGACAACTGAGTGTTCTTGGGTTTGATTCCTAATAGGGTCATAGGAGCAAACTAAGAAAGAGTCCTATATTCTTATGAGATAGTTGGACACTGGTTCATAGTTTTTACCGACATAGTGAATATGATCAACCAAGGACAAATACTATTTACAAATGAATCTGGTTTTTCTGCACATAAATAATTAATGAAGGGGATTTGTGGCGATTGTATTATTTCCAAAGTTGAAATCACAAATTCATCTAAGCTAGACTACCATTAGAAACCTAGGAGCATCGGATGGCCTTTTTATCCTAGTATGGAGCCCATCAGCAGTTCACATTCATGGTCCCCGCAGGCAAGAGTCTAACTCAGGACCAGAGGGTGAAGTTCAACCTTGGGACAATTAAGTAGGCAATTCTGGTGTTAGGAAAAGGATACTAGGTAAGGTTGGAAGGTTATTTGATGCAGTAGTGAATCTTCATCAATTAAGGTGGTTGGGATGCCATGAAATGCCTCGACGAACGTTGTTGTCTGATGTAGGAGTAAGATGGGGGAGACTAAGGGGTGGCCAAACCAAAACATGGCACAAATCTAGAAAGCCGTTAACAGCCGAAATGAGATATGTTAGTAGATGTAGACTACCAAGTTTGGGGTCCACAAGACAATGGTAACTGATGATTAGATTCTTTGAATGACATTACTCAAAATCGTTTGCGTCCATTCTTTGTGTTGTCTCAAATTCTAGTCTTCTGAATTTTTCATAACTTTTTCTATCTTTTTAAATCTATTTCACTAGGATATACTTCTCGAATCGTATCTTTGATCCCTAATCTTTTCAGTTACCACTAATACTGCTACAACCTCTACCAGTATAGGATTTCAATTGACAGTTCGATCTCTCTGTATTAATGTAATATGGCAATTTAAACTGACGTACTTACGTACGAAGTTCCATGTTATAGCTGACTGTACATATTACCAGTAGCCATACTTGACAAATAAGAAATAGGAAAATGGAACAGTTGTATGATCGACTTATTTGAGTACTTTTTGCATTTTATGAGGCATCTATTAAATTCACAATAACTACTATGATCCTTTACATTAGATCATTTACAATGATTATCACTGTAAACATTAATTTTTTAGAGTTTCAATTCATTTAGTTAACAAGTCTCAAATAGAACTAAAGTACATTTTAGATTCTACTACTAGCCTAGCCGCATTAAAAAATCTAACAAATTTTAGTTTACACTTTTATATGATGTAAGCAAACAACCAAATAAACTGCCAGCATATAATTCACCGTGATAAAATGATCTGTGTATTTATTATTATTACTATTTTCCATTAATCATTTTTTAAGAGCAAAAAAAGGAGAAAAAATAATTGATTTTTTTTTTCATGGGTGTATTCTCTAAAGATTGTCGATTTAGTAGTTGAATAATTTATCTTTCCCTAAAATGGACAGTCCAAAAGGACAAATGAAAACAATTAATGTTGCTGTTTGAGTTTCTTATTTTTTTCTGTTTTGTTTGCTAATCGTGAATATTTGTCTATCTCATTCGTTGATCGTTATACTGTTTTGTTTTATTTGATTCAAGAGGATTTGTGTGGATTGGTTTCAATTAATATTTTTAAAAAAAAATGTCATTTAATTTCAATCTTTTTCAGGTTTTCTTTCTACTTTTTCTTCCTATCGTAACTTACTTTACATTTCTTTCTTTCTCTGCATTGTGTACTTCTTTTTGTTCTTTAATGATCAATACTACTCTTCTATCGAGCGAGATTAGCAAATAATTACGTTTCAAAGAATGAAGTATTATTATCATTATCATGGTTGATATATAACTGATGAAATGTCTTGCAGGAAAAAATCGATAACACGGTCAAGGTGTTTGCTTCCTAATCTACTCCATATTAGATTATTATATTCTCCCCCCCCCCAGTATGTATTGAAATGTCATCAGATAGTAAGTAGTCATGTCTAGTCTGCATATGTCTATATTACTCAAATGATTATCCCCCTAGTATTATGTTGTAATGAGATGTGATCAGCCAGTATTCATGTCTATTCTGTATATGTCTGTACTTTATTTCATTCTCAGTAAACGGTGTGTCTACCTTTTCACACTCATCATCAAGTGTTTAGCTCATGCATATCGGGATAGATAGGATAGATAGATGTATGAAGTGCCTAGAGGAGGAGAAAGAGTTGTGTATAGTAACAAGAATGGTATTTCAGTTTAGTTCAGTCAGAATGGTAAAAAAGAATACAGAGGAATTATTGATTACCTCATTGTTTTTTTTTCTGTACGTGAGATACAAAAAAAAACAATGATCTGGAATAAGGTTTTTCCATTTGAACACGTTTCTATCAAATTGGCGTTTTTTTTAAGAAAATACATTTTAGCTTAAATGATTCGATTAGTGGAAAACTTGTCAGAAGATGAATTTATGTCGGTCACTGGAATAATTATTACTAATGTTCACGTTTCAGTTTATGGTGATGAATAGATTCTGTCAAACATTTGTAGGGAACGCTCCACCTGGACCCTTCTACAGTTGATGCCGGTCCCAAGCCCGGATAAAGGGGAGGGTTGGGCATGGATTTAGCGGCTACTCCATCCCGTAGAAATCCAGCTGGCTACAAAAATGCTAACCACAAAAATAATTAATTCGCTAGTCGATGGTCTGTGCTCCACTAGGGATAACAAGCGTAAGTGCCAGTCAAATTTACACACTAATAGTTGTATGATGGCTAGCAGTGGAATCCAGGAAGGCGCGTCTAATCTTATTTAAGACTTGTCAGCTGAATGTACCTTCATTTCAGAGTTGATGTTCAACCCCAAGACTCGTATATCATTCTTTGTTAGACATTCCAAGAATCTGACATAAATCAAGTTTTCAAATGTTTAAATACAAGAACTATTTATTGTTCAACAATAAGAGAGAAGACGTATTATAAGATAAAGTTTATGCATATGTGATGTGGAACCTGATATAAGTTTCCATATCAGATCAATACAGCGAGCGGAAACTTTCAAGACAAATACCATAGTAGAAGTAATAGTACTACTAGTTGTGGTAGTAGAAAAGATAAGATATAGACAGAATGAATTGGAGAAGGTAATCTCAAATCGTATAAAATAACTTTGAAATTCAAAATCTAACAGATGACAAATAGTGTATAGACATTTGCATTCATTGTGATGAATTCTGAACCAAGTCACACATGTTGTGGTGTGAGCTACTTATAAGTAGTATATGACGTGAGCGTCAACGTAATGTCTGGCAGCAGAAAATGGGGGAAGATCAAGAAAGGAAGCGTTAGAAAACAATGGCATTTGTATGAAACACATGAATAATGACAATGGATTGATGTTTTGCAACAGGAACAGGAATTGTACAATATCTTAACAAATTGTAAATCCACTTGTCAAACAGGCTTCTTCGCATGATTCCATTCATAATTGATCATAAATTGTTGTAAGACGTGAATCAAATGAAATCAAAGTTGATTTAAATAATCTTTCCTTTTTCTTTGTACTCATTGTCGTATTATCATATTGCTTACTTATTTACTCCTTTTCCTTCTTGTGGCATATCACATAGTCCACCAACCAGCAATCTTCAATCAACTCTGTCTTGTGCTGTTCTTTCCAGTTGGTCTTATATGTGTGACTCATTCTTATGATGTTTTGCATTTAATTCTTGCGATTTTACTAAAAGTGCCTATAATCCATCATGTTAATCCGATCAAATGTTCGAAATCTTATAGATTTGTACGTTTTCTTGCTTACCAATCAATATAATCTTACCCATTATAACAGATGAACTTAGTGGTGAATAGCAACTGTATAAGTGTAAGTCAGATTAATGCCATCTTAGTTAGTTTGAAGCATTTTGATGATAGATGTCATATTTCACATCAATGACTGATTGAAAATCAGGAGGTATTTGATAGTTCTTACGTCACAGTTTAGAACTCTCCAATGGCAGTGCTCATTCATCAACCAGTCAGTCATAGAATCTAGGATCTTTAATGCTTATGGCGAGCGCTTAAACTTTACACCACCAAGAAGGCATTTAATAGTTGACGTGACCATTAACACTCAATAGCTCCGGGAGTGAGTCAGTTACACACAAATGACTTTTGAAAGTCTGGTGTTTGATCCTTGCTGCTGAATGGTTTGTTCTGGTCAGCGTTTTCGTTAGGAAGTTGCTTTTCTACGGGATGGAGTTGTTAACCTCACGCCTAACCTTCCTCAATTATT
>CALYCR020001298.1:0-10365 GCA_944470395.2 Schistosoma turkestanicum
AAAAAAAAGCAATCAATAAAAACCCCGCCAAATTTTCAATATTCAATGGTGTGTATTTTTTTTTTTAGCTTTCTTTATCTTTTAAAGAACATTTTAATTATTCATACTACATACTGTGACAATAATAATAATAATAATACTAATAATAATAAGATTGAACAATGAATAAAAAAAACAAAGTTTTCAGAGAAAAAAAATTACAACAATGATTACTTGTACTTTCTTGTTTTATTAGGGCGTTTACTAATGCTGACTGATTACATGTGAGATAATATGATGATAATATATGCTCGTTAAAAATTGATATGCTTGAAACTAATTTACGAGATCGCCTTAGCCGGGAAACGAGAATGAGACAATGAATCAGCGATATGATAGGCTACTCTGATCCGATGCCCCCGTCTAATAACTGAAGAGAAAAGTCTTGATATGGTGTAGAAAAGTGTATTCTACAAACATCCAGCAATTACAATGAACTCAAGCACATAAATCGCGTTTATTTATACATCATAGAAACGACAAAATCCAGAGTCTTCTGACTACAATAAGCAACAATTCAAGCATATTCGGGATGCGGTTTTCCCCATCGAAATGCAAAATGTTGCTTCAAGACTGGTGATAGGCAGTGAAGTAGTCGAGCGTGTTGATCATTTCATTTATCTGGGGAGTCTCATCAGCGCTGATAGCCTGGTGACTGACGAAATTTCAGCACGGATACAGAAAGCTCGATTTGCATTTGACAATTTACGTCGTTTATGGCGTAGGCGAGATACCCGTTCGCTAACCAAAGGACAGGTGTACTGAGCAGCAGTTCGCTCTGTCCTACTATACGGATGCGAAACATGGCCGTTAAGAGTAGAGGACATTCGTAGGTTATTAGTATTCGACTATAGATGTCTTCGAAGCATTGCTCGTATGTCGTGGGACAGGGAAGTAAGCAATGCTATCGTTAGTAAACGAATTCTAGGTGAGGATGGCAAATCAATAGATGAAGTGCTGAAACTTCATCAGTTGAGGTGGTTGAGCCATGTGTTACGAATGCCTAACCACCGACTGCCTCGACGAGCTATGTTTTGTGGTGTAGGAATAGGTTGGAAGAAAGGTAGGGGCGGCCAAACCAAAACATGGCACAAATCCATAAAGTCACTGACTAGTGGACTGAGTCATGTTGGTAGATGTAGACTACCTGGTTGGGGTCCGCGAGACGAAAGTCACCAATGGTTAGGGACCTTGAACGGCATGGCTCAAAATCGTTTGCAATGGCGCAAGTGCATCCATTCTCTGTGTTCTGTCAAATCCTAATCTTATGGATTCGTCAACACCTCTACCTTGTCTTTCTAACCTTATCTCACTGAATTATACTTCTTGAATAATATCTTCAAACCCTAGTTTTCTTCATTACCACTAATACCTCTACTATCTCTATCACTATGGGATATGATTTGACATTTGCGTTTCTGTGCTCATGTGATATGGCAACATGAACTTATGTACATACATACGAAGTTCTACGTTGCAACTGACTGACTGACTCATAGAAACGTCCTTGGGAGAGCCACAAAAATAGCGTACTAAAATAATACATCAACCAATCACAGCCTGGGATTCTCCTGGTAGCGAGTGTGATCTCAAGGTCAACTGATCAGCACATGAATAAAATCCGAAATTAAGACATTTATCAAGTGTGTTCTGGGGATTTGACGTCCCCAACAGATATATATATATATATATATATATATATATATATATATATATGGTCAGAGCTATGGTGTCGAGTGCGTAACAAACCCCTTATTAGTAGTATCAAACGAAAAACAATTCGAATGAATCGTACTCTTTTGAGAGTGAACATTATTTATCAATCTAGCATGGTAGATTTCAATGTCAGTAATTATTAGGATTTGAAGAGATTTTTCATGATAGAATGATGAAGAGATTGAATTCATGAATCAATATCAATGTTGTTAGACCAGCCTGTTAGAAATCTGGAGGCACTATATTGGACGACAGCTGTTTCGTCCGCGTAAGGGACTCCTTCTCATCAGTGGCAGTGAGCATTCACGACTCTTATTACTCGTAGGAATCGGTTGATTCTGGATTTTATTAATAAACAACAATCTCCATAACTCTGTAGCGAAAAATCGTATATTGTGCTCACTAATGACTGGATTCGTGAAGAAACTCTCTGCGTTCTAATGAGAAAACGTGACCGATGGAATAAAATCCTGTCAAGGTGTAGGCAGTTACTACTGAAGACAAATAGGTGAGGTTTCACAAAATCCTTAGATTGATCAGAGTTAGACATTAACATCGTAGGATGCTGGCTCAGTCATCCAGAGGTTAGGTGTTTGCGCGCAAGACCTGGGTTCGAATCCTGAGAGTAGTAGGAGTCATGGATGCGCACTGCTGATGAATCCAATACTCGGATTAGACGACCAACAGGATCAAAGACTACGCAAATTAATATATTCATAGTGGTGGAGGCAATAGAAGTATGGGCAGTAATCGGAAAGATTATAGTCTGAAAATATTATTCAAGAAGTAGAATCTAGTGAAAAAGATTTCAGACGAGAATGATGAAGATTATGAAGTCTCTAACCATCGGTTACTATCAACCCGCAGACCGCAATCAGGCAATCTACACCCACTAACATGGTTCAATCTACTTGTCAGTGACTGCATGGATTTGTGCCACGTTTGGGTCTGGCCGCCGCCTCCATCATTCTTCCATCCTACTACTACACCACAAAACAAATGACTTTTACTTTGTCATTTGAATTATTATCAAACTACAAACACGTTTTTACAAATTATCTTACTAAATATATGAAGCAGAAAGAACAGTCGGTCAATATTATGCACCAATCTAACACCTAAATGTGTGGTGCTGTGGTGCGAGCTACTTATAAGTAGTATATGGCGTGAGCGTCAACGTAATGTCTGGCAGCCGAAGATGGAGGAAGATGAAGAAAGGAAGAGTTAGAAAACAATGGAATTTGTATGAAACGCATGAATAGTGACAATGGATTGATGTTTGGCAACAGGAACAATCCAGTTCGATATGATGAACTGTTATTTTGCAAATTAACGATTTACGATATGGTTTTCCTATTTTACTGAGTAACTCTGTAATTTTCTTTAAATACAATTCGGTTGCCCCACCTGTGTCCTCTTTACTACAATTGCTCTTGTACGGACGAGAATGGAAGAAGCCTGACCTCTCTCTCCCTCTCTCGCCAAATACTCTCACATGGTTAGGTGTATATCTCTATTACCTGAGAAATCCTATTAACCGCTTTGTCGTGGCGCAACTACTGTCTAAAACAGTAACAGGACGAAAACTGAATAGCCAGTTTTTAGACCGGGTTGTATGGACAATCCACATAAGGGTGTACATGGGTTCCAGGATCCTGAGGGAACGAATGGCGTATAAAAACTATTGTTGGTGACCAACTAACTATCATGAGACTACATCTCCTTACAATTACTTCACTCTGCCGTGTGTATTAGATCTGAAAGGTCAAAGGCTAGGGGAGTGGCCACCTTACGTAAACCATCTACTTCATTTTGGGCATCCGGATAGTATCTCAACTAAATCAAAAATTCTGTAATTTTTGTGGCGCATAAATATTCAGGTGCTCTTCCGTACCAATCGTTTATCATGGGACAACCGAGTAAGCAATGTCGTTGTTAGGAAATGGGTCCTAGGTAAGGATGGCAGATCAATAGATGCAGTAATGAAACTTCATCAGTTGAGGTGGTTGGGACATGTGTTACGTGTGCCGAACCACCGACTGCCTCGACGAGCTATGTTTTGTGGTGTAGGAGTAGGTTGGAAGAGAGTTAGGGGAGGCCGCACCAAAACATGGCACATATCCATGAAGTCACTGACAAGTGGACTGAGTCATCTTGGTAAATGTATAGACTACCTGGTTGGCGTCCACGACATGAAAGTCAACTATGGTTAGAGATCTTGCATTACACGGCTGAAAATCGTTTACCATGGCGCAAGTGCATCCATTCTCTGTGTTCTCTGAAATCCTAATCTTTAGAGTTCCTCATCGTCCTTATCTTTTTCTTTTTAAGTTTATTTCACTAGATTCTACTTCTTGAATCATATTTTCAACCCCTAATCACTCCGATTAGTGCTAATACTTCTACTACCTCTACTACTATGGGATTTGAATAGACATTTGCATCTCTGTGCTAATGTGGTATAGCAACATGAACTGATGTACGTACGTACGGTACGTACGAAGTTCTACGTTGCTGTTGATTGATTAATTGACATTCGTACCAATGTTTATGTGTTTAAATAAGTAAACCTAATAAATAAAGTACAAAATGATGATGAATGAATTCGAAGCATGAAAAGTCTAAAAATCTAAACTGAACCAAAATGAAACAGAAAATCAGTCAGTCGGTTGCCATATACCACATTAGCACACAGAGACACGCAATAATCAATTCAAATCCTGTAGTCGTAATAGCGGCAATGGAGAAGATGACGTTTCGAAGAAATTAGTGTGTGATGTTTTTTAGTAAACAACAAAACTATACTGTAAACAAATTCCTCTCTGTAAACATAACTGATTCAAGTCTTCATCATTTCATAATCATGTGATCTAAATGCTGAATTACGTAATGGCAAAAATCAATCGTAAACACCTCTCAATCAAACACAATAGAACGTCGTAGCTAGCAAACTTATTTAACGAATAACCCGACCTTAGCTGCTACCTTGAAGTGGTGGTCGGGCTTGCCTATCGTCATGACCCAACCGAGCTATACTGGCTGGAACATATGTTCCTGAAGGTTCTACCATACCAGATAGGTCGATAGGAGAACGATCAGACTAAAAGCAGCTACTCAAGGTCTGAGGGCGAAGTCGTACTGCTGACTACTGCAGAGGGGTGTGATAGCAGTAAGGTATTTCCCTCGGACAACCAGCATCTGCAGTGATGCTGCCTACTCACAAGGAAAGAAGGGTTAGAAAAGGCCGACTCTAAAAATGTCACACCTCACTCTACCTCACGGATTTCCGTCTCCGGCGGTAAGGGTGCCCACTAACGGCTTTCAAGTGCGGAGCTAATACTAAAAAAACTTTCATCAAAAGGCTGTGCGTGACCGGCCTCAAGCAGTTGTCCCCTGGGCTCTGCGGTCACGCACCCAGGTCTCTTAGACCAACGCTAATCTATCTTCCTTTTCAGGTCACTCAAGAAACAACCTTCCACGGTGTGGGCAGCCGGAAAGTGACAACCGCCCTCACACCAGTAACAGCACACGAGACCAAATGGGACAAAATCAAATCTCTATTTAACGAATAAAAAAGGCCAATTCAAAATCTAACTTACTTTAATATATTTGATCATTTTCTCACTTGCCACACTAAACGATTGTATGCCTTTAATATCTCGAGCAGTGAATGTACCAATCAATTCCCAAGATTTTGCTGGATATCTGTAATTTTTTTTGTTTGAAAAAAAACGAATGTTTATTAATGATATTGGCGTGGTGGATACTACTCGCAGAGTAGTGTATATAAGTAGTATACAGCAGAGTATCGCTTAAAAGTTTCTACTAGAGAGAAAAGTTTGGAGCCATTGAAGAGTACGGCAAGATCATAATGTATTTTGAAAACCAGAGGTAAGAGAAAGCAATCAATAGCCTGGTTGGATTGTAAATAGATAATTGAGGACTATGTGTACATAGTTCGTAAACTGTCTGCTCGAAATCTTCCATCTGGTCTGCAATTATTCGCATGTCATACTAGAATGAACATGTGTTACGTGCTGATTTCCCATTGAACTATTTTTTTATTTGAAAATTGGGTTAGTTTAAACGTTATATTCATAACATTCCTGAAGTCCTAATGAGAAATTGTCACTAGCTAAGTTCAGACATATCACGTGGGGTACTGATGAAAATTCAACTGATCTTTGCGTTATGCCGGAAGTTGATTCAGCTTGGAATTGTACACTGGAAAAATGGTATTATGACGTACAACATTCGAGATCTGAACGTCAGTCAATACATGCTTACCTCTCAAACTGGAAGTAGTAGGAAACGTCTACTTGGTTATCAAATACTAAACACAAAAATACGCAATTTCTTCTTGAACAATGAATGTACAAGGCATCCATCTTTTAAAAACATTTTCTGATGGTCATCAAACGACCTCATTCTATATATACTACAATGTGACCTTACAGCTGATGATTTTAAGTCAAGAAATAATAAAACATTCATAACTAGTAAATATTAAATAGAAAGTTCTAGTCAATACTTCTGATTAATAAGTCACACGACCGATACTTGTTTGTACTATACATTAATCAGTGAGAAGACATGACCAGTGGAGTTCAAAGGCAAATGGGTGAGGTCGCGCAAAATCCTTTGATCAATCAGAGTTAGACATGTACACCGTTGGATGCCGGCACAGTGGTCCGATGGTTAGGCGTTCGCGCACAAGACCGAAGGTCCCGGGTTCGAATCCTGCGAGGTGCAGGAGTCTTGGATGCGCACTGCTGATGAGTCTCATACCAGGATGAAACGGCTGTCCAGTGCTTCCAGGTTCCTAATGGTCGTCTAACAATCATTGATTGATGATTTCAAATGTGTAAAAACAATAATCTCCATAACTAATTGAAAATATATATATATATATAATGGTGGCCGTGGGTGTGTACTGCTGATGAGTTCTACACTGGGACGAAACGGCCACTTAGTACTTCCAGCCTTCCAATAGTAATCTGACATTTATTTATCAGTCCATGGTTTCAATGAAACTCAATAATTTTCACAACCCTATAATGATATATATATATGTATACATATAATGTTTGCACTTCTAAGAAAATATCTTACCGATCATTAGCATAAACACGAAACGATTTTAATCGTGATGAAAATAGTTCAAAATTGGCTAATTCTATTGTCCTTAATTGAACCGGTTGGCATATTTCTAGAATTAACCTGTAAAGAAAAGTATGAATTATAAATAATAGGCTTCATGATTAATTCAGGATTAAAAGAAAACAGCAGTTACGCAACACCTCACACGTTAAATACAACATACAGAAAAAGGTTCTAATGTAATGGATACTACTTGTAATCTGACTTGCAAGTAATATGCAGCGGAGTGTCGCTTAGAAACTACTACCGGAAAGAAGAGTCGGATCTGAATGTATGACGTGATCAAATGGTTTTGAGGACTAGGAAACATATGAATGATGGATGACAACCAATTATCTGATTGTTTTGAAAACTGGAAGTCTGAGGAAAAGGTGTACACACACTTTGTTAGTAAACTGTCTCCTCCCGAAATACACTATTATTTTAGTCAGGAAGGATTTGATTGTAACCAGTTTGGTCTCGCTTGTTGTTACGGGTACGAGGGCGGATGTCACTTCCCGGCTGCCCACACCATCGAAGGGTGTTTCTTGAAGAAACCTAAAGAAGAGGGTAGATTAACGCAGATCTTAGAGACCTGGAAGCGTGGTCGCAGAGTCTAAAGGACATCTGCTTAAGGCCAGCCACGTAAGGCCTTTTCATAGGAAGTTCTTCAAGTGTTTACTCCGCTCCTTTAAAAAGGCCTTACCACCGGAGACGGAAATCCGTGAGGTAAGGGGAGGTGTGACATTTTAGAGTCGACCTATTCTAACCACTTCCTTCCTTGTGAGAAAGCAGCATCACTGCAAATGCTGGCTGTCCGAGGCAAACACCTTACTGCTGTCCCACCCCTCTGCAGTCAGCAGTACAACTTCGCCCTCAGACCTCGAATTGCTACTTATAGTCTCATCGTTCTCCAATCGACCTACCCAGCATGGTAGAACACACAGGAACATATGTTCCAGCCAATATAGCTCGGCTGGGTCATCACGACAGGCAAAGATCGATCACCATATCAAGGTGGCAGCTACGGTCGAGATACTTATTACATCTGGTGTTGGCACCTTCGTTCATTATAACAGTACGTATTCGCATTAATCAGTAATATTATCGTTCAATAGTTTAGAATTATAAAAAAGAAAACCTCTTCATAATGAGTGACTTTTAAAAAATTGCTTTTACCTACTAAAAATAGAATTTCAAAATAACCTACTTAATCGTAAAAAAACTTTACACTTATACCAATATCAATAATAATAGTGGATGGTGAATTCTGTATAGTTTGTTTCGTAATGGTAATTAATCTGAATGCTACCAATCGACAGAGAATAGTTAGTTAGATTGACTAAACAAGCCTATTTTTCACCTACAAACACGGTTCACTTAAAACAATGGGAGTAATTGATGTTTCGTCACAGAGATCCTCATACAATTTGCTAAACGCATCATCTTATAAACGTTTACCACACAAATAATGATCAATTTACCAGAATAGGCAGCTGATAAACAAAAATTTAACTTATTTGTCAAGTGCAGTTCTATATACTTAGCTATAAGTAGTACTTTTTATGAAAGTTAATGTAGTTTCGAGTGGATACTGGTTTCCGATCATAGGTGTCTTCGAAGCATTGCTCGTATATGGTGGGACAACCGAGTGAGCAACGCTGTTATGAGAAAACGGGTGCTAGGTAAGAATGGCAGATCAATAGATGAAGTGGTGAAACTTCATCAGTTGAGGTGGTTGGGACATGTGTTACGAATGCCTAACCACCGACTGCCTCGAAGAGCTTTGTTTTGTAGTGTAGGAATAGGTTGGAAGAAAGTTAGGGGCGGCCAGACCAAAACGTGGCAGAAATCCATGAAGTCATTGACGAGTGGACTTAGCCATGTCGGTAATTGTCGACTACCTGGTTGGGGTCCGCGAGATGATAATAATCGATGGTTAGAGATATTGAATGACATGGTTTAAAATCGTTTGCAATGGCGCCGCTGCATTTATTGTTTGTGTTCTCTCAAATCCTAATCTTCTGGATTCTTCAACACCTCTAGTTTTGTCTTTCTAAACTTTTCTCACTGAATCATACTTCTTGAATAATATCTTCTAATCCTAACCTCTCCGATTACTTCTAATACCTTAACTACCTCTACTACTATTGGATTTGAATTGACAATTACATCTCTGTGCTAGTGTGGTATGGCAACATGAACTGATGTACTTACGTACGAAGTTCGACGTTGCATCTGACTGACTGACTGACTGAATTTCGAGTGGTGTTCGATCAGGATACTGCTATTTAACTGTGAAGATTGAGTGAAAAGAGATCATTTTATTGAACAAACGAATTGAATTAACTGCCTACCCATTCACAGATATGTACATACACATATTCCTGAAGAAACTTAAGCCATATTTTCCCACCAATAGAATAATATCTCATCTCTTAAAGAAGGATGTAACATCTTGGTGAACTGCATGAGTTTATCATTTAACTGATACCTAATTGGCGTAAAATACTACAATTTTGATAATCAGATCTGCTATTCTGTGAAAATATAAAAAGCAACAGAAATTTAGTCACTTGGATCTCTCAAGGTCAAAGTAAAGGAGGAAGGCCAAAGAAAACATAACACCGAGAAATGGAGACAGACATGAAAAGAATGAACAAAAGTTGGACAGAAGTGGAAAACGGAAGCCCGGGACAATTTTTGATTTTGACCAATTTAGTCTCGTGTGCTGTTTTGGGTATGAAGGCGGTTATCACTTCCCGGCTGCCCACACCGTGGAAAGTTGTTTCTTGAGGGACCTGAAAAGGAAGGTAGATTAGTGTTGGTCTTGGAGACCTGGGATCGTGACCACAGAGCCCAAGGGACAACTGCTTGAGGCCGGTCACGCACGGAATTTTGATGAAAGTTTTTTTTTAGTATTAGCTCCGCACTTGAAAGCCCTTAGTGGGCACCCTTACCGACGGAGACGGAAATCCGTGAGGCAGGGCGAGGTGTGACATCTTTAGGGCCGACCTTTTCTAACCCTTCCTTCCTTGTGAGAAGGCAGCATCGCTACAGATGCTGGTTGTCCGTGGGAAACACCTTACTGCTGTCACACCCCTCCATCACAGTCAGCAGTACGACATCGCCCTCAGACCTTGAGTAGCTGCTTTTAGTCTCATCGTTCTCCAATTGACCTGCATGGCATGGTAGAACCTTCAGGAACATATGTTCCAGCCAGTATAGCCCGGCTGGGTCATCACGATAGGCAAGCCCGACCACCACGTCAAGGTAGCAGCTTCGGTCGGGAACCCGGGACAAAATAAGTTGGAGAATACTGGTCAGCAGCCTGTGCTCCACTGAGGGTAACAGACATAAGTAATTAAGTAAGAAAGTTAGTAATAATAAAATAAATATACCTTCATAGTTTCATATTTAAGTCAAGTATTTAAGTCACGGTAGAAACCAAGGTTTCTAGTTTTATATATC
>CALYCR020001299.1:0-32892 GCA_944470395.2 Schistosoma turkestanicum
GATCTGTTTCCGTCAGGCTGTATACAACTACATCGTCGCCATATACCTCAACATTATCTAGATTCTTAAGCAGCAGCGTCATCAATCTTCTAAACGTGAACGGTGCACCAGCCAACCCGAACGGCATTCGTTTAAATTGATACTGTTTATCCCGCATAGTAAATGCTGTCTTTTTGCGATCGCTATCTTTTATAGGTAGTTGCCAATAACCTGACCGTAAATCCAGCACTGTAAACACCGTGGCATTCTGTAATCGATCTAATGTTTCGACTACTGTTGGCATTGCGCACGGTTTCAGGTCTGTTATATTATTCAGTTCTCTAAAGTCGACGCAAAATCTATACTTTCCATTGGGTTTCTTTACCAAGAGTACCGGTGAGCTATACGGGCTGTCTGCTTCCTCAATTATACCTTCCTTCAACATTTCCTGGACCTGTCGATTTACCTCGGCCTCTAAATGCACTGGGACACGACGTGTTGTAAATATATTTACTCGGTCGTTCTTTATAGGAATTTTATGCTTTACTTTGTCACAAAATCCATACGGCTCCCCATCTCCAGTGAACAGTTTCGCATACTTTGCGCATAACTCGTTAACGTTAGGTTTCTTGGTCGAGACGTCCGTTGCCATCCTTATTTCAGCCACTTCGCTACTTTCATGTATTGGCAATGAACCGTACTTTGTGACCATTTTCCCGCTTCTCAAGTCGATTATCGCTTTTACCTCTCTTAGGAAATCTGCTCCTAATATCGGTCTCGATAAGCTTGTGGTTACCACGAACGGAAAATTTATCTCAGCTCCACTCATTTTTACAATACTGTTAGATACCCCCAACACCTCTAGCATATGCCCTCCTATGGTGTGGACAGCTAATGTACATGGTTTAATTGTCTGACATTGCTCTTTGCTTATTAACGATATAGCTGCCCCTGTATCAATCAAACACACTAACTCCTGTTCATTTATGTACACTCTGGCATAAATTGCCCCTCTATCTACTAGTGCAAGAACCTCCCAATTCCTAGGGTGGAAAGAAAACACGTTATAATGTTTAAAATATCGTCGTCGTCGTCGTCTTCTTGGATAGTTTATCTTCCAATGTCCTGCCTCTCCACAAGCGTAAGATTTATCGTTCCTTTTATGATTTACTCGTAATGCTGCTATCTCACGCTCTAACTCCTCAATCTTCTTCTCGAAAGTATTTATCTCCTGCTTTTCGCACCCGACCGGAGCTACTGTTCGTGTCATCAGCTGACGAGTCACCTTCGCCAGTTCACCAATGTCCATAGGTTGTGCTGCATTTACTAATCTCAGCTGCTGGGACACAGCGGCAGGCACACTCTCAATAAATTGCGACGCCAACAATTGTGCCTCCGACTCCTCATCGATATTCGGGTCACCATCAACCGACAGCCTCGCCAACCGGAACTTCCGCAACGCCTCCTCCCTGTCCACCGGGCTGTCGAACTCGGTCATCAGCCGCTCAACGACCGCCTCCCATGGCGTCTTCCCGCCAGCACCGTCCAAGCCGTCATATACGGCCTTCGCCCTTACTCTCAGCAGCGTCCCCAGCACCACCAGCTTCGCCTTCGGTTCCTTCACCCCCACCAGCTCCGCCACGGCCTCAAACTCCTTCAGGAAGCCCCGCAAATCCCCGTCTTCAAACTCCTTGGGCCATGGAATCTTCATCCTTTGTGTAGGCAGCGACACCAAATGTAGTGAATGAGAACACAGGTGGAGGCAACCGAATTGTATTTCACGAAAATTACAGAGTTACTCAGTAAAATCGGAAAACCATATCGTAAATCGTTCATTTGCAAAATATCAGTTCATCCTATGGAACTGGACTGTTCCTGTTGCCAAACATCAATCCATTGTCACTCTTCATGCGTTTCCTACAAATTCCATTGTTTTCTGACTCTTCCTTTCTTGATCTTCCAACCATATTATGCTACCAGACTTTACGTTGACACTCACGTTATATACTACTTATAAGTAGTTCGCACCACAGCACCACACATATACTTAGAGAAGACAAAATATGTACACACATCTTCGAACATCCATTTGCAATAGAAGCAGGCTTATGACTGTCTCCTCTAACATCAATCTTCTCTACATTCATTCCATGTAGTCTCACAGTGGCTCGGATTTCAGTCCTAGATACTCCTCACTGGTGACAACTTTCAGATGACACTCTGATGCACACAAATCAAATGCCAGCATGTGAGTAACATTCGACATCATTTAAAATCATGCATACAAACATAATAACAGTCAAAAACACCAAATATATTGTTCATGAGTACTGTCGCCTATAGAAGTATCTGTTACAGCTAGAATAACATGTTGCATGAAATTTTTAATCAAAGTTTGCTCGAACTTTAAAACGTTCCAGTAAACTATACAGTTGAACCAGTGCAATCATCGTCGCACGGCGAGTAAAATTGCGAAGCCCATCAAATACAACGATTGATGATAGAAAATATGAACTATAGTTGTAGTTACAAAAATCAGTCAACCTTCTCAATTTTCGCTTCAATGTGTTTGTAGAAATAGGCTTAATTTGTAGGCAGTAATCTCATTTCAGAACTCCGCCAGTAGAACTTTAGGGGCTCCTGCCGGACTCAATCCCGGATTAAGGAGGAAGGTTAGACATGGGGTTGGCGACCCGATTCCGTCGAAATCTAACTTCCCAAGAAAACGCTAATCAGAAATAAATCTCATATTAGGAGTGAAACACTTATGAGGTGATCGATCGTCAGGCTAAACCAAAATTTGATTGACGTTCGGATTGCCTCTTGCATTATGATAGTTCCACTGATCAAATGCTCCCTATTAGAGCTACAATTTCACGGTTTAATACATAATGTGGTCATAGATGAACATGACTGATTTGTCACAAACCAGAGAATGGAAAATCAATCAGTTGCTCTGTTATTCATACTTGTACGCCAAATGGATTGATTTAGAAAATACAAATGACCAATGAATAAATATTACTTTACCTAGTATTCAGGATCATATTAGACTGCATAAGAATCAATAGATAAAAATTGTCCCTCTCCACAAACAATTATTATTATTCAATAATGAAAATAGAATGTTAAATACACTTAAACTTGGGACAAAAAAACAAATACTTTGGTTCAATATCAACTGTGTAGTAACAAAATGACCTGAAATATGAGAACCATGAATTTCTAAGTGATTGATTAACAGATCAAAATGGTAATATACATATATGTGAATCACTTTTTTTGGACACTATCAGCGTCATTTCATTCTTAAACAGTGTTCAGTTCATGGGGTTGGCGACCCCATTCCGTCAAAAACTAACTTGCCAAAAAATTGCTAACCAGAAGAAATAATTTAAACCATTTTAACTCTGCCCTGGGAGTTGGAAGAACAATTATGACGTCTCGTGATGAGAGCCGAGTTCCCTCGGAAGTCACGGGGCTGATGCCTCTTCTGACAACCAGAGCAACCATTTTTTTAGGTACATGGAACGTTCGTACATTGTGGCAGACTGGAAGACTATTTCAAGTTGCTGCAGAAATGAAAAGATACAACCTCGAGGTGCTTGGAATCAGTGAAACAAATTGGACACAAGTAGGACAACTGAGACTAGTTTCAGGGGAACTGCTGTTATACTCTGGTCATGAAGAGGACAATGCTTCACACACACAAGGAGTTGCACTGATGCTGTCCAAACATGCACAAAAGGCACTAATAGGATGGAAATCTCATGGACCGAGGATCATCAAAGCATCCTTCAAAACAAAGAAAGAGGACATTATAATGAACGTCATCCAATGTTATGCACCTACCAATGACTACAATGACGACGTTAAAGATCAATTCTACGAAAGGCTGCAGTCAATCGTCGAGAAATGTTCACCAAAGCATTTGACGATTCTTATGGGAGACCTGAATGCCAAGGTTGGAATGGACAACACTGGATATGAAGACATCATGGGACGACATGGACTGGGAGAAAGGAACGAAAACGGTGAGAGATTTGCAAACCTATGTGCCTCCAACAAACTGGTCATCGGTGGCACAATATTCCCTCACAAACGCATACACAAAGCTACATGGATTTCACCGGATCACGCTACTCAAAATCAGATTGATCATATCTGTATCAACAAAACGTTCAGAAGGACTATGGAGGATGTGAGAACCAGGAGAGGAGCTGATATAGCCTCAGATCACTATTTGCTGATCGCCGAAATAAAACTGAAACTAAAGAAGCACTGGACAACGAGGCAGACAACATCACACAAGTTTAATACAGCCTTTCTTCGGGATGCTGTAAAGTTCAACGAATTCAGGATAGCCCTCACCAATAGGTTCCAGGCCTTTCAGGATCTACTCAATGGAGAGGACGCAACATTGGAGAACAATTGGAAAGGGATTAAGGAAGCAATCACTTCAACATGTTACGAAGTTCTGGGTCACAAGAAGTACCATCATAAGGAATGGATCTCTGTTGATACTCTTGCAAACATTGAAGAAAGGAGGAACAAGAAGGCAGCAATCAATATCAGCCGAACAAGAGCAGAGAAAGTCACTGCACAAGCTGAATACACAGAAGCAATCAGGGAAGTGAAGAAGAGCATCAGAGCTGACAAACGAAAATATCTGGAAGATCTAGCAATGACGGCGGAAAAGGCTGCAAGAGAAGAAAACATGAGACAATTGTACGAAACAACAAAGAAGCTGGCCGGTAACTATCGTAATCCAGAACAACCAGAGAAACGTAAGGAAGGCAAAGTAATCAGCAACACTGAAGAACAGCGAAATAGGTGGGTAGAGTACTTTAAGGAACTCCTAAATCGACCAGCTCCTCTGAAGACACCCAACATCGAAGCACCATCCACGAACCTCCCAATTAATATTGGCTCACGTACAATTGAGGAGATCAGTATGGCCATCAGACAAATCAAGAGCTGCAAGGCAGCAGGACCAGACAAAATTCCAGCAGAGGCAATGAAAGCAGATGTGGAAGCAACTGCGAAAATATTTGACATCCTCCTCAAGAAGATTTGGGATGAGGAACAAGTACCATCAGATTGGAAAGAAGGATACCTGATCAAAATACCAAAGAAAGGCGATCTCAGCAAGTGTGAGTACTACAGAGGCATCACTCTGCTTTCAGTACCAGGCAATTTTTCAACAGAGTATTGTTAAACAGAATGAAGGACTTCGTAGACGCCCAACTTCGAGATCAACAGGCCGGATTTCGTAAGGATCGATCATGTACTGACCAAATCGCTACATTACGGATCATTGTGGAACAATCAATTGAATGAAACTCACCACTCTACATCAACTTCATCGACTACGAGAAGGCATTCGATAGCGTGGATAGGAAAACACTGTAGAGGCTTCTACGACACTACGGTGTGCCTGAGAAGATAATTAACATCATACGGAATTCTTATGATGGATATAACTGCAAAATCGTACACGAAGGACAGTTAACAGACTTTTTGGAAATGAAGACCGGTGTGAGGCAAGGTTGCTTGCTCTCACCCTTTCTCTTTCTCCTGATGATCGACTGGATTATGAAGACGTCAACATCTGGAGGGAAGCACGGTATCAACTGGACAGTTAGGACGCAGCTGGACGATCTGGACTTCGCAGATGACTTGGCTCTTCTATCGCACACTCAACAACAAATGCAAGAGAAGACGACCAGTGTAGCAGGAGGCTCTGCAGCAGTAGGTCTCAACATACATAAAGGAAAAAGCAAAATTCTCCGATGCAACACAACATGCACCAATCAAATCACTCTTGATGGAGATGCCTTGGAGGACGTCAACACCTTTACATATCTGGGCATCATCATCGACGAGAAAGGTGGATCCGATGCAGATGTGAGGGTGCGGATTGGCAAAGCAAGGGCTGCATTTCTACAGTTGAAAAATATCTGGAAATCCAAACAACCAACCAACCAAAACCAAAATCAGGATTTTCAATACAAATGTGAAGACAGTTTTATTGTATGGAGTGCAAACCTGGAGAACTACCAAAGCCATCATCCACAAGATACAAGTGTTTATTAACAGCTGTCTACGCAAAATACTTCGTATTCGTTGGCCAGACACCATCAGCAACAACGAACTGTGGGAGAGAACAAACCAGATTCCAGTGGAGGAGGAAATCAGGAAGAAGCGATGGAAGTGGATAGGACACAACGAAAAGCACCTAACTGCGTCACGAGACAACCCCTCACATGGAACCCTCAAGGCAAAAGGAAAAGAGGAAGGCCAAGGAACACACTACGCCGAGAAATAGAGAAAGATATGAGAGGAATGAACAAACATTGGACAGAACTGGAGAGAGAAGCCCAGAACAGAGTTGGTTGGAGAAAATTGGTGGGCGGCCTATGCTCCATTGTGGGTAACAGGCGTAAGTAAGTAAGTAAGTAAGTAAGTAAGTAAGTAAGTAAGTAAGTAAGTAAGTAAGTAAGTAAGTAAGTAAGTAAGTAAGTAAGTAAGTAAGTAAGTAAGTAAGTAAGTAAGTAAGTAAGTAAGTAAGTAAAAGAAATCATTCAACGACCAGCATAATGAACTTGTATCTGCTATGACTGTTTGCCAAAAGCAAAACGACTTTACATTAAAGCAATATATATTGAATGTTTAGATGTTTCCAAATGAACTGAACTATGTTAGTAAGTGTAGACTAGCTTGTTCGGGTCTGCCAGATGAACAGAGACTTTGAACGATATGGCTCTAAATCTTTTACAATGGTGAAAATGCATCAAATCTTAGTTTTCTCTCAAATGGCAATCTTCTGAGTTTCTCATGACAGTGTTTTTCTCATTTTAAATTCATTTCACTGTATTATACTTTTTGAATAATCTTCGCAATTATCGGTAATACTTCATCTACTTATACTACTGTGGGATTCAAATTGACAATTCGATCTCTCTCTTTGCTAATGTATTATGGCAACTTGAACTGACATACGTACATATGAAATTCTATATTGAAGCTGACTGACTAATTGCTTTGCTCACAACCACTATTGTTAAATTTGCATGCTGTGCGGATTGTTTCGGTATCGCCATAAAGTCACAAGCATTTTCCGAAGAGATGGATGCTAACTAGCAATGGAATTCATAATGCACTGTTCATTTAATTTGAGATTCATCATTTGGAAGCATCTGTTCACATTCATCCTATGACTCGAATCCCACAACATTAGCTTTCAATGCCATCGATTGTCCTCATGACCTATCAAAGAAGGTTAGCTATTCGCTTGTGCAATGAGTTGCCGTTTGAATCGTTTGATTAATTTCAGTCTCTAATGCTGAATGTATTAATTACAGTACTTTTACAATAGATATTCTATAGATTGTAAATTATTTATTGAGAATAAATGATTCAATTTAGAAAGTATACTTTTTTTTCTCGAAGGATTGAAAGAACACAAAACATATCTGGAAATCTAATATTCACCAAAACCATCACGTACATAATGCAATAGTCAGAAAGACTTATGGATCATCAATCAATTTTGTTTAGACAAGACAATAAAAGAAGCGGTACAATTTTTGATATATATCGTAAACTTGAAGCCAACTTCGAAAATCATTTTCGAAGTACAAACTGGATGCGAATACCTGAAGTCACTTTGCACATCACAACCTAGAATGTTCTCACTTTCTGAGAAATACAATTTTAAAACAATAATTTAGTCGAAATAACCGTATGATCACATTTAAATAAACATACCTTCTCATTATTATTATTATTATTAATATTATCATTATTATTATTATTATTAGTAGTAGTAGTAGTAGAAGTAGTAGTAGTAGTAGTAGTATCAGTAGTTAATTGATACGATTGACAATCCTTGCTAAACGATTTGTCATACAATGAAGGATTCACATTCGATATACGATGATTCAGAAGTAAACGTTCTAACCAACGTTTTGTTTGAGATCGTTGTAAAATATTTTCATCAACTGATTCATTTGTAATTAAACGAATAACAAGAACAGGTTTGGTTTGTCCAATTCGATGACAACTACGTGAGTAGAGAATAAAGATGAAATTTATTAGGCCATTGCATATAATTGGCAAAACCGACTAAGTACAAACTTTGTTCAAGAGATCGAAAACATACTGCAGCACAAATGAAGCAGGAAAAAAAATTAAGAAAATTATCTGATGACTATGTTTCAGAAGGGCTGAAATTCACAGAACTTCATAAAAAGATATCAACTGAAGCCATCAACAGAAGCAAAATCAAATCCAGGAACCGGCAAATGCATCATTCTGTTATATAAAAGAGATAATGGAAATCGCAGCAAGATTACTGAAGCCGTTTGGAATAGGTGTAGCTACTAAACCAACAGAATCACTTCAATCAATCCTACGTAGACCAAAGGACAAAACGACAAAGGAAGAAAAACCAAATATCATCCATGAAATAAATTGCTCAGGCTGTGAAAAACACTACATAGGACATTGTGGACGTCCTCTTCACATTCGTCTACGTGAATATCAATCAGCAGTCAAATGCCATGACATTTCTTCTCTTACATCAAATCATATGAACAATTATGGACAGAAATTCGATTGGAACAGTGTTGAAATTTTGAGGTAAAGAGAGTACAAACATCACTAGAAGCAAGGCACGCAAGTCAAAAGCAATCAACAAACACATCGACAATGATCCAATTTATCATTCAATCAGAAAAATCGTACACTAACACAGGATCAAGCAACAGATCAAAGAGGGATACAATGAAAATAAAGGTGCAGACAGTGAAAGGTTTAAGGTCTACAGGACAAACTACGAGTCATACTTGGAAAATTTCGAATATTTAACTTCTGAGTGAAACTTTTGTCAATAAAGGTATTCGGAAGGAAACTGAAATCTCCACAACTAAAATATCCATCTCAGAGAATGAAAAACCCCATCACAATTGTATCGTGTTATAATAGATTATATGAAGAATAAGGCATGATAAATATAAATACTGTACGGTTGTAGATCAACATCTATCGACATCTTGCCTGTCTGTGTAATTTTGAAATTTATTTATCCTCCCACAGAGAGAATATCTTTTCAATCAATTAGGATATGAAAGTGGACTGAAAATTACTACGATTATTCACAATAGCCTTCATTTAGAAATAAGACAGCTGTAAAATTACATGGAACTAACATAGAATTCAATATAAACATGAGAAATTCACTTTCGGTCTCAATTTATGGTTGTTACGATTATTAGGGTGAAATATTGATTTGTTAGTCTGGTCACCTTAGCCTGGTACACTTCAGTGCTCACCAGTCATCAGCATTGTGAGGAAATTCTCGGAGTGCTAGTAAGAAGACGTGACCAGTGGTGTTCCGTCCTGTCGAGTGTAGGCAGTAACCATTGAAGATAATCCTTTAGGTTGCACGAAATCGTTAGATTGATCAGAGTAAAACATTAACATCATTGGATACCAGATCAGTGGTCCAGAAATCAAGCCTTCATAAGCCAGACCGAATGTCTGAGTTCGATTACTGCGAGCAGGGGTCATAGATGTGTGCTGTTGTTGATGAGTCACATACTTGGACGAAGTGGCCGTCAAGTGTGTCGACGTTTCGAACGGTTATCTAAAAATGATCAGTTCCCTGATTTCAAATGAAAAACACTATCCTCTATATCTTTGTAATCAATAGTATTATGATTATTAAGATGAATATATATATATTTATTATTTTCATTGTAAACAAAACTATACTGAAATGAAAAAGATAAGGAATATCAAGTCAAGGCGTGATTTTAGTCTATGCGTGCTAATGATCATCTAATAAATATCCGAATGAACTTAAATTATTCCTTAAAACACGTAGAATAGAATAACGATCAATTGACATTTTTTTCTCTCACACTAATTTTAACTTCAATTCATCTGCAAACACAATGTATCATGTTTAAAAAAAAACAACTTTTTTATATTCATTGAACTGTTTTGTCAAATGTAAATAACATGATGGTATAATATACTGACAAATCTAAGCGACCTGTAAGTTATTCAAAAAAACATCAACTAATTAGGAATGAATTAATTGAAAACGAAAAATAAACAACAATCGGACGGTAGCTTACACCTGAGTATTTACCATTTCACAAGTCGAATTTCAAGTATTGACAGATAAAAGCTAAATTTACATGCAATTTTCTCTTTTTATTCAAGCATTCTAAAGACCAAATAGTAACAATTTTTTTTCATCCTCGATTATAACACGAAAGACAAACTTTGATTTTCGCGCGGAGCGTAACCTTGATTATGATTGGCTAAACCAAAGCTGCTCATACATGTAACTCTTATACTTAATTAATTTTTATTTAAAAAAAAACGTTTATAAGAATAACACTTTAAACTGTGTATGCACTAAACAATTATTGTTAATTAAACGAAAACACTGTGTAAAATATCTGTTTTTATGCAATCGTACAATGTCGTGGATGAAATTGCTGAGAAAGATTAAATTTGTTGAACTACTCTTTTCATTTGCTATTTTACTGGGTGTTTTTAAACTTATGTTTCTTTGAAACAAAACTCATTCGATTATTATTATGTTGAATGTTGAACAACATTCAAGTCATAGTCACCTACAATTGAAAGTAAGATCGGTAACTGAAAAAGTAGTATTTATATTGGTTACTAAATTTGAGAGAAAATCAATCTTTTTGGTAAGAACAAAAAACATGATAACGTTTAATCACACAAGAATCGGTTTATAAAAAGCCTTGAAATTAGTTTTTTAACATTGAAAACAAAAATGTAAACAAACAAACAGCAATAGAAATTAAGAATCATTTTCACAATAAGTCAATCCTTGTCTATCCTTCTTGTATAATATTCACAGGTTGTCTAGGGTTTGATCATTTGATTTGTTTACAATTTGACCTGTTCCAATTTTGTTTGACTCAATCAACTGATCATTGAAAGATTCGTTATGCCGAGAATTGTCACAATCGGTTTGTTGTTGATCAGTAGCATTCGCAATGTGTTGTTCATTATTGGTATGTTTAGTCCAAGCTTCAATAAGATCAGATCTAGGCATTTAGAAATAAACAATTTGATAGGACAACAATAAATAGGATAAAATACACTGAATGAGATTAATTTTTATTTATTGAGTTAAAAGAGAGCACAATGTATGGAGAGGCCAGTGTGTTTGAAAATTTGTCTATCATTCTATCATGTGAACAACACACGTAAATTGATATCAATGTCAAAGTCATATGACAAATGTTTGAAGCAAAAAAAACTAACATTCATGAATAGAATAAAATCTATGTGAAAAATAAAAACAAATTACAATGAGAAATCTCAATGACTAGTTTAAAATAAACTTATTTTTGTCACGTGACCACATTACGCATTTAAATTCTACACTGATCAAATAATCTAATGACAAACAAAGTGTCCAAAGTTCAAAATGAAAATAGAGTGTGTACTCACCGGTTTACACAATGTTACACAATGAAATATGATCTAGTTTCCGATATAACTTTTTTACAAAAAAAAATAATCATTCTACAGAAATTTAAAGATACAAAATACTTGATGATTTGATTAAGCTGTCTAGTCTGACTGAATCAACATCGCCTGTTTATGTTTAGGTTGATTACAGATGGACAACTAGGATAGCCACACTTAGCTAAAAACTTGTAGACTGTGGCCGAGATAGATTCCAAGTAAGACTCATCACTTAGAGTGATCCGCGATTCGATTCCATTTCGGGTGGACAGTCGAGTATGTGATGAAATAAATTTTGCTTTCACTTTCCGTATATCATTCTTTGGTAAATCCTGTTTGGCTGACGGTGGTAGTAAGAATCCAAACACGGTTTTACGGATGAATTTATTTCATGCAATATTTTATACAGGCAGACATGAAAATGAAAGGCGTACAAGTAAAGTGAGGTGGAGTAAAGCGGAGTAGGCGACGGAGCCAACTCAGTAAGACGAAGCATGACTTCATATTTTCAGTCAGACAGAAATAGGCCAGACATGCGATATGCGAAATAAGCGGACACACACACACTCGAATAATTGACAAAGTCAAAATGCAAGTGAATAATTACTCGGTAAAATTGGATTGATTAAATTGTTCAAAGGTTCAGAGGCAAGCCCTATGGTCTTGACACAACAGTACGCAAACTAGAGAACACTTGAGTATTACAGTGACTAATTGATTACCAGTCTGCTGAGATCCAAATATAGATACAGCTACACTCAAGAACTGAGTGAGTTGATGAAATTCTCAATCAAACAAATCGTAATTCGATTTCGATTCAATAATGAAATCTCTAAGCTTTTATTCATTATGAAGGAGAACAAATATTTTATATTGTAATCGAGTAAAGACGTCGGAACTAGATGAAATACATATACTTAGAGAAGACAAAATATGTACACACATCTTCGAACATCCATTTGCAATAGAAGCAGGCTTATGACTGTCTTCTCTAACATCAATCTTCTCTACATTCATTCCATGTAGTCTCACAGTGGCTCGGATTTCAGTCCTAGATACTCCTCTCTGGTGACAACTTTCAGATGACACTCTGATGCACACAACTCAAATGCCAGCATGTGAGTTACATTCACCATCATTTAAAATCATGCATACAAACATAATAACAGTCAAAAACGCCAAGTTCATTGTTCATGAGTATTCTTGCCTATAGAAGTATCTTTTACAGCTAGAATAACATGTTCCATGCGATTTTTAATAAAAGTTTGCTCACACTCCAAAAAGTCTCAGTAAACTATACAGTTATGTAATTAGTTGAAACAGTATATTCATTATCGTACAGCGAGTAAAGTTGCAAAACCTATCAAATACAACGATTGGTGATTGAAAATATGAGCTACGGTTGTAGTTAGAAAAACCAGTCAACCTTTGCACTTTTCGCTTCAACACGTTTGTAGAAATAAGCCTAATTTGTAGGCAATAATCTCATATTAGGAGTGAAACACTTATGAGGTGATCGATCGTCAGGCTAAACCAAAATTTGATTGACGTTCGGATTGCCTCTTGAATTATGATAGATGCACTGATTAAATCCTCCCTATAAGAGCTACAATTTCACGGTTTAATACATAATGTGGTCATAGATGAACATAACTGATTTGTCACAAACCAGAGAGTGGAAAATCAATCAGTTGCTCTGTTATTCATACTTGTACACCAAATGGATTGATTTAGAAAATACAAATGACCAATGAATAAATATTACTTTACCTAGTATTCACTATCATATTAAACTGCATAGGAATCAATAGATAAAAATTGTCCCTCTCCACAAACAATTATTATTATTCAATAATGAAAATAGAATGTTAAATACACTTAAACTTGGGACAAAAAACAAATACTTTGGTTCAATATCAACTGTGTAGTAACAAAATGACCTGAAATATGAGAACCAGGAATTTCTAAGTGATTGATTAACAGATCAAAATGGTAATATACATATATATGAATCACTTTTTTTGGACACTATCAGCATACTATCAACATCATTTCATTCTTAAACAGTATTCAGTTCATTCGAATAGAACTCTTATGTTTGTAAACAGATTATAATGCTAGAGCTTCATAAATAACATACATCTACGGCCACGCATCTGATGTTTAGCATATTTTGATCATAGAAATGAGAACAATTATTTCAAACAGTAAAGATAACAATCAATGAACTGCCAATAATAGAAATTCTTAATGTAATCAAGTATTTAACAGTATAGAGTTGTTTGGATCTATAATAGTGATTTAAATATTCAATTTACATAATATTATAGGTAAGATGTAATCCTGGAACTAGACATAAAACGTAAACTTATTACAAAATGTCCAATAAAACTATCAAATCAAATAGAAATTACCTATCTAATAGTTTATTCAATTCGTCATCAGTTAAAGAACAAGCATCAGTGACATTATTATTATTACTAGTTGAATAATCAATTTGTTTTAACAAATCAATCAATTCGGATTTTGTCAAATTCGCTTGCTCATATAATTGATCATCGATCAATTGTATGGTTTGAAAGTGTTCTTCGGCATTTGGACGGTTTATTTTGAATTTATTCATTCGATTGTTTGTCTAAAGAAAAGAAAAAGAAGAATTAAGCATTTTGTAAAATAAATCATTCAACGAACAGCACAATGAACAACAAACCGATTGTGACGATTCTCGTCATAACGAATCTTTCAATGATCAGTTGATTGAGTCAGACAAAAATGAAATAGATCAAATTGTAAACAAATTAAGTGATCAAACCCTAGACAACCTGCGAATATTATACAAGAAGAATAGACAAGGATTGACTTATTGTGAAAATGACTCTTAATTTCTATTGCTGTTTGTTTGTTTACAATTTTGTTTTCAATGTTAAAAAACTAATTTCAAGGCTTTTTATAAACCGATTCTTGTGTGATTAAACGTTATGATGTTTTTTGTTCTTACCAAAAAAATTAATTTTATTTCAAATTTAGTAACCAATATAAACACTACTTTTTCAGTTACCGATCTTACTTTCAATTGTAGGTGACTATGACTTGAATGTTGTTCCACATTCAACATCATAATAATCGAATGAGTTTTGTTTCAAAGAAACATAAATTTAAAAACACCCAATAAAATCGCAAATGAAAAGAGTAGTTCAACAAATTTAACCTATCTCAGCAATTTCATCCACGAAACTGTACGACTGTATAAAAACGGATATTTTATACAGTGTTTTCGTTTAATTAACAATAATTGTTTAGTGCATACACAGTTTAAAATGTTATTCTTACAAACGTTTTTTTAAAATAAAAATTAATTAAGTATAAGAGTAACATATACGAGCAGCTTTGGTTTAGCCAATCATAATCAAGGTTACGCTCCGCGCGAAAATCAGAGTTTGTCTTTCGTGTTATGATCGAGGATGAAAAATAATTGTTACTGTTTGGTCTTTAGAATGCGAAGAAAAAGAGGAAATTGCATGTAAATTTAGCCTTTTTCTGTCAATACATGAAATTCGACTTGTGAAATGGTAAATACTGAGATGTAAGCTACCGTCCGATTGTTGTTTATTTTTCGTTTTCAATTAATTGATTCCTAATTAGTTGATGATTTTGAATAACTTACAGGTCGCTTAGATTTGTCAGTATATTATACCATCATGTTATGTACATTTGACAAACCAGTTCAATGAATATAAAAAAGTTGTTTTTTTTTAAACATGATACATTGTGTTTGTAGATGAATTGAAGTTAAAATTAGTGTGAGAAAAAAATGTCAATTGATCGTTATTCTATTCTACGTGTTTTAAGGAATAATTTAAGTTCATACGGATATTTATTAGATGATCATTAGCACGCATAGACTAAAATCACGCCTTGATTTGATATTCCTTATCTTTTTCATTTCAGTATAGTTTTGTTTACAATGAAAATAATATATTAATATATATTTCAGCTCAATAATAATAATACTATTGATTACATAGATATAGAGGATAGTGTTTTTCATTTGAAATCAGAGAACTGATCATTTTTAGATAACCGTTCGAAACGTCGACACACTTGACGGCCACTTCGTCCAAGTATGCGACTCATCAACAACAGCACACATCTATGAACCCTGCTCGCAGTAATCGAACTCAGACATTCGGTCTGGCTTATGAAGGCTTGATTTCTGGACCACTGATCTGGTATCCAATGATGTTAATGTTTTACTCTAATCAATCTAAAGATTTCGTGCAACCTAACCCATTCATTGTGTTCAGTGGTAACTTCCTACACGCGACAGAACTGAACACCACTGGTCACGTCTTCTAACTAGCACTCCGAGAATTTCCTCACAATGCTGGTGACTGGTGAGCACTGAAGTGTACCAGGCTAAGGTGACCAGACCAACGAATGAATATTTCACCCTAATAATCGTAACAGTCATAAATTGAGACCGAAAGTGAATTTCTCATGTTTATATTGAATTCTATGTTAGTTCCATGTAATTTTACAGCTGTCTTATTTCTAAATGAAGGCTATTGTGAATAATCGTAGTAATTTTCAGTCCACTTTCATATCCTAATTAATTGAAAAGATATTCTCTCTGTGGGAGGGTAAATTAATGTCAAAACTATTAACATTTATTTTTCAATTAGTGAGTACATGTTACTAGGAACAACTCAGTTTTATTGTTATTATATTTACTACAGTTATTTAGGTTTTTATTCATATCTTCCTCTTAAAAACACAGTAATGTTTCATTTGATATGAAACACTTTCAAAATAAATTATTCTTCTCAAATTTACATCTTTAAATTATCATTTGAGACTTTTATAAAATTTCAGTCTTAAATAATACACTATATTGTAGTTACATCCCTAATCACTTTTATATCACAAAAATCGTTGGTTACTCAAATTTTAATAAGTAGTTACAATATGAATCGTAAACATGTGCACATCATCCGTTCGCTGAATTGAGAAATGATGTAGTTAAACGTTGTTAGTCAAATTTTTAGGATCGTACGATACATCTTGACTTTAGTTTTATTATATTCCCATGATTTATCCGAGTCGATGTGACTAATTGCTTAAATTGTAATCATTCATATCTAAATGTTTTCATTTTTATCTTGAGAAAATAAGTTCTTTCTAAACAAAGTTTTATTAACTTTTAAAGTTCATTAAGCTGTAAGAGGCTACGTGAACACTAGTTTAATTTTTCACATTTCAATTTCATTTTGATTTTGTGCTACATTATATTTTTTGAACCTAGTTATAAATGTTTAACGTGATCTACACAATTCACGTATTACAACTCTTGAGATATTATTGAGAGATATCGTATACTGTATTGTACTCATTAACAAAATAAACTTATTCTTTCTCTTTTTCTAATCAAGTAAATAAAATTACACAGATAGGCAAGATGTCGATAGAAGTTGATCTACAATCGTACACTTTTTATATTTATTATCCCTTTAAGTTTATATTATAACTCCGCCAGTAGAACCTTCGAATCTACTGCCGGTCCCAAGCCCGGGTAAAGGAAGAGGGTTGGACATGGGGTTGGCGACCCCATTCCATCGAAATCTAAATTGCCAAGAAAACACTAAGCAGACAGAATAATCCAAACTACTTTAACTTTGCCCTGGGAATTGGAGGAAGAATTATGACGTCGCGTGATGAAAGCCGAGTTCCCTCGGAAGTCACGAGGCCGATACCTCTTCTGACAACCAGAGCAACCAATTTTTTAGGTACATGGAACGTTCGTACATTGTGGGAGACTGGAAGACTATTTCAAGTTGCGGCAGAAATGAAAAGATACAACCTCGAGGTGCTTGGAATCAGTGAAACACATTGGATTCAAGTAGGACAACTGAGACTAGCTTCAAGGGAACTGCTGTTATACTCTGGTCATGAAGAGGACAATGCTTCACACACACAAGGAGTTGCACTGATGCTGTCCAAACATGCACAAAAGACGCCAATAGGATGGGAATCTCATGGACCGAGGATCATCAAATCATCCTTCAAAACAAAGAAAGAGGACATTATAATGAACGTCATCCAATGTTATGCACCTACCAATGACTACAATGACGACGATAAAGATCAATTCTACGAAAGGCTGCAGTCAATCGTCGAGAAATGTTCACCAAAGGATTTGACGATTCTTATGGGAGACCTGAATGCCAAGGTTGGAATGGACAACACTGGATATGAAGACATCATGGGACGACATGGACTGGGGAAAAGGAACGAAAATAGTGAGAGATTTGCAAACCTATGTGCCTTCAAAAAACTGGTCATCAGTGGCACAATATTCCCGCACAAACGCATACACAAAGCCACATGGATTTCACCCTGACCACACTACTAGAAACCAAATTGATCATATCTGTATCAACAAAACGTTCAGAAGGACTATGGAGGATGTGAGAACCAGGAGAGGAGCTGATGTAGCCTCAGATCACCATTTGCTGATCGCCAGAATGAAACTGAAACTAAAGAAGCACTGGACAACGGGACAGACAACATCACACAAGTTTAATACGGCCTTTCTTCGGGATAATGTAAAGCTCAAAGAATTCAGGATAGCCCTCACCAATAGGTTACGGGCCTTTCAGGATCTAGTCAATGGAGAGGACACAAAATTGGAGAACTATTAAAAAGGGATTAAGGAAGCAATCACTTCAACATGTTACGAAGTTCTGGGTCACAAGAAGTACCATCATAAGGAATGAATCTCTGTTGATACTCTTGCAAACATTGAAGAAAGGAGGAACAAGAAGGCAGCAATCAATATCAGCCGAACAAGAGCAGAGAAAGTCACTGCACAAGCTGAATACACAGAAGCAATCAGGGAAGTGAAGAAGAGCATCAGAGCTGACAAACGAAAATATCTGGAAGATCTAGCAATGACGGCGGAAAAGGCTGCAAGAGAAGGAAACATGAGACAATTGTACGAAACAACAAAGAAGCTGGCCGGTAACTATCGTAATCCAGAACAACCAGAGAAACGTAAGGAAGGCAAAGTAATCAGCAACACTGAAGAACAGCGAAATAGGTGGGTAGAGTACTTTAAGGAACTCCTAAATCGACCAGCTCCTCTGAAGACACCCAACATCGAAGCACCATCCACGAACCTCCCAATTATTATTGGCTCACCTACAATTGAGGAGATCAGTATGGCCATCAGACAAATCAAGAACAGCAAGGCAGCAGGACCAGACAACATTCCAGCAGAGGCAATGAAAGCAGATGTAGAAGCAACTGCGAAAATATTTGACATCCTCCTCAAGAAGATTTGGGATGAGGAACAAGTACCATCAGATTGGAAAGAAGGATACCTCATCAAAATACCAAAGAAAGGCGACCTGAGCAAGTGTGAGAACTACGGAGGCATCACTCTGCTTTCAGTACCAGGCAATTTTTCAACAGAGTATTGTTAAACAGAATGAAGGACTTCGTAGACGCCCAACTTCGAGATCAACAGGCTGGATTTCGTAAGGATCGATCGTGTACTGACCAAATTGCGATTGAGATTCATCATTTGGAAGCATCTGTTCACATTCATCCTATGACTCGAATCCCACAACATTAGCTTTCAATGCCATCGATTGTCCTCATGACCTATCAAAGAAGGTTAGCTATTCGCTTGTGCAATGAGTTGCCGTTTGAATCGTTTGATTAATTTCAGTCTCTAATGCTGAATGTATTAATTACAGTACTTTTACAATAGATATTCTATAGATTGTAAATTATTTATTGAGAATAAATGATTCAATTTAGAAAGTACATTTATTTCTCTAAGGTTTGTAGCAGCCAGAAACATATCTGGAAATCTAATATTCACCAAAACCATCACGTACATAATGCAATAGTCAGAAAGACTTATGGATCATCAATCAATTTTGTTTAGACAAGACAATACGAGAAGCAGTACAATTTTTGATATATATCGTAAACTTGAAGCCAACTTCGAAAATCATTTTCGAAGTACAAACTGGATGCGAATACCTGAAGTCACTTTGCACATCACAACCTAGAATGTTCTCACTTTCTGAGAAATACAATTTTAAGACAATAATTTAGTCGAAATATCCCTATGATCACATTTAAATAAACATACCTTCTCATTATTACTATCATCATCATCATCATCTTCATCATTATTATTATTATTAGTAGTAGTAGTAGGATCAGTAGTTAATTGATACGATTGACAATCCTTGCTAAATGATTTGTCATACAATGAAGGATTCACATTCGATATACGATGATTCAGAAGTAAACGTTCTAACCAACGTTTTGTTTGAGATCGTTGTAAAATATTTTCATCAACTGATTCATTTGTAATTAAACGAATAACAAGAACAGGTTTCGTTTGTCCAATTCGATGACAACTATGTGAGTAGAGAATAAAGATGAAATTTATTAGGCCATTGCATATAATTGGCAAAACCGACTAAGTACAAACTTTTGTTCAAGAGATCGAAAACATACTGCAGCACAAATGAAGCAGGAAAAAAATTAAGAAAATTATCTGATGACTATGTTTCAGAAGGGCTGAAATTCACAGAACTTCATAAAAAGATATCAACTGAAGCCATCAACAGAAGCAAAATCAAGTACAGGAACCGGCAAATGCATCATTCTGTTATATACAAGAGATAATGGAAATCGCAGCAAGATTACTGAAGCCGTTTGAAATAGGTGTAGCTACTAAACCAAAAGAATCACTTCAATCAATCCTACGTAGACCAAAGGACAAAACGACAAAGGAAGAAAAACCAAATATCATCCATGAAATAAATTGCTCAGGCTGTGAAAAACACTACATAGGACATTGTGGACGTCCTCTTCACATTCGTCTACGTGAATATCAATCAACAGTCAAATGCCATGACATTTCTTCTCTTACATCAAATCATATGAACAACTATGGACAGAAATTCGATTGGAACAGTGTTGAAATTTCGAGGTAAAGAGAGTACAAACATCACTAGAAGCAAGGCACGCAAGTCAAAAGCAATCAACAAACACATCGACAATGATCCAATTTATCATTCAATCAGAAAAATCGTACACTAACACAGGATCAAGCAACAGATCAAAGAGGGATACAATGAAAATAAAGGTGCAGACAGTGAAAGGTTTAAGGTCTACAGGACAAACTACGAGTCATACTTGGAAAATTTCGAATATTTAACTTCTGAGTGAAACTTTTGTCAATAAAGGTATTCGCAAGGAAACTGAAATCTCCACAACTAAAATATCCATCTCAGAGAATGAAAAACCCCATCACAATTGTATCGTGTTATAATAGATTATATGAAGAATAAGGCATGATAAATATAAAAAGTGTACGATTGTAGATCAACTTCTATCGATATCTTGCCTATCTGTGTAATTTTATTTACTTGATTCGATAAAGAGAAAGAATAAGTTTATTTTATTAATGAGTACAAAGCAGTATACGATATCTCTCAATAATATCTCAAGAGTTGTAATACGTGAATTGTGTAGATCACGTTAAACATTTATAACTAGGTTCAAAAAATATAATGTAGCACAAAATCAAAATGAAATTGAAATGTGAAAAATTAAACTAGTGTTCACGTAGCCTCATACAGCTTAATGAACTTTAAAAGTTAATAAAACTTTGTTTAGAAAGAACTTATTTTCTCAAGATAAAAATGGAAACATTTAGATATGAATGGTGATAATTTCAGTAATTAGTCACATCGACTCGGATAAATCATGGAAATATAATAAAACTAAAGTCAATATGTATCGTACGATCTTAAAAATTTGACTAACAACGTTTAACTACATCATTTCTCAATTCAGTGAACGGATGATGTGCACATGTTTACGATTCATATTGTAACTACTTATTAAAATTTGAGTAACCAACGATTTTTGTGATATAAAAGTGATTAGGGATGTAACTACAATATAGTGTATTATTTAAGACTGAAATTTTATAAAAGTCTCAAATGTTAATTTAAAGATGTAAATTTGAGAAGAATAATTTATTTTGAAAGTGTTTCATATCAAATGAAACATTACTGTGTTTTTAAGAGGAAGATATGAATAAAAACCTAAATAACTGTAGTAAATATAATAACAAGATAACTGAGTTGGTCCTAGCAACATGTACTCATTCATTGAACACATGTTGATAGTTTTGACATTTATTTATCCACGGACAGAGAGAACATCGTTTCAATGAAGTTCGATATGAAAATGAATTGAAACTTATGCTTCCAGTTACTATGATCGTTTACAATATCCATTTTTTTTTTAGAAAAACCATCCTATAACATCTTTAAACATGATATAGAAAGGATTGATATTGAATGGAAAAAAGAAGTTAACATCAATTTGGTAAGAAATCAAAAAGAAATCGAATTAGAAATACTTGGCAGTTATATGATGGCTGTAACATTATACGAAGCTGACATAGAATTCAATGTAAACATGAGAAATTCACTTTCGGTCTCAATTTATGATTGTTACGATTATTAGGGTGAAATATGTATTTATTAGTCTGGTCACCTTAGCCTGGTACACTTCAGTGCTCATCAGTTACCAGCATTGTGAGGAAATTCTCGGAGTGCTAGTAAGAAGACGTGACCAGTGGTGTTCCGTCCTGTCGAGTGTAGGCAGTACCCATCGAAGACAATGTGTTAGGTTGCACGAAATCTTTAGATTGATCAGAGTAAAACATTAACATCATTGGATACCAGCTCAGAGGTCCAGAAATAAGGCGTTCATACTCCAGACCGACAAGCTGAGTTCGATTCCTGTGAGCAGGGGTCATAGATGCGTACTGTTGTTGATGAGTCACATACTATGACGAAATGGCCATTCAGGGTTTCCACGTTTCGAAGGGTAATCTAAAAATGATCAGTTCCCTGATTTCAAATGAAAAACACTATCCTCTATATCTTTGTTATTATTAGTATTATCATTATTAAGCTGAAATATATATTTATTATTTTCATTGTAAACAAAACTATACTGAAATCAAAAAGATAAGGAATATCAAATCAAGGCGTGATTTTAGTCTGTGCCTGCTATTGATTATCTAATAAATATCCGTATGAACTTAAATTTTTCCTTAAAACACGTAGTTTATAAGAGCGACCTTAACAATTCCATTCGCTTCATATGTCACCAAAAAGACAATATAATTAGAGAAGGTATATTAGACAAAGAGCGCTCGACGGAAAATCTATACAACAATTACACAATTAATAAACTTACACGTGTCTGCTATGGTGTGCAGTGTACGAGATCTGAATGTGATACGTGTTAACTCCGATACTAACTTAATCGGCGATAAGGCAAGTGTAATCAGTCAGGCAATTCTGGAAGAGAGGACTATTTGATTACCGAATAAGTTATAAAAATACTAGTCTATATATATATATATATAAATATGCATATATATATATATATATATATATATGTATATATATATATATATATATATATATATATATATATATATATGTAATTCACTCCTTTATAAAGTGGACCCATGTCTTGACCATGTATTTGTTTAATAGAACATTTTAGATGACCAGTATATGGTCTTCTCATCCGATCACTTTTGATTAGTTGACTATATCAATGTCAATTTGTGAAAAAAAATAGAAATATATGTAAAACAACAATAACAAACTAGTCGAAGTATTCAAATCATCCAGGTGATTTTTATGTAATTTATTCAACAGGTAACTTACCATAAAATAATTTTCTTTCTCAACTGTTTAGTTTATTTTGTAAGCATGTGAAATGGTTAACGTGTTTTGTTCAAAGCAATAGATTACTTATAACATTTAAAATAAACTATTTTGAAGATTTTCTCCTTATTCTTTCCATCAAATTTGTCTTACTTACTTAATTAATTAATCCTGTTAACCCCAATGGAGCATAGGCTACCGACTAGTTTTCTCCAATCTACTCTGTCCTCAGCCTTTCTTACCAGTTTTGTCCAATTTTCGCTCCTTCTTTTCATGTCTTTCTCCGTTTCTCGGCGTAATGTGTTCCTTCGTCATCTTCTTTTTCTTTTACCTTGAGTGTTCCAAGTGAGAGCTTGTGTTGTGACGTATTGTGGTGCTATCCGCATGGTTTGTTATATCCACCTGCAGCGCTTCTTCCTGATTTCCTACTCCACTGGAATCTGGTTTGTTTTTTCCAATAGTAGGTTGCTACTGATAGTGTCTGGCCAACAGATAAATACTTGTATCTTTTGAATGATGGCTTTGGTAGTTTTCCAAGTTCCCGCCCAATCCAGTACAATTGTCTTTACATTTGTATTGAAAATTTTGATTTTAGTGTTGACTGATAGTTGTTTTTATTTTCAGATGTTGTTCAGTTTTAGAAATACAAACCTTACTTAGCCGATCCGCGCCCTTACATCTGCATCGGATCTACCTTGCTTGTCAATGATGCTGCCCAGATAAGTAAAGGTGTTAACGTCGTCCATTACATTGCCATCAAGAGTGATTTTGTTGGCGAATGTTGTGTTGTATCGAAGAATCTTGCTTTCCCCTTTGTGTATGTTGAAACCTGGTGCTTCAGAGGCTGCTACTGCACTGGTTGTCTTCTCTAGCATTTGTTTTGGCGTATCAAATCACCCAGAACAAACACTGAATGCTAATCTGTAAATTTTTTTTTCCTGATGTTCGCTCAGAAAAATAATTTTTAAAAATTGCATGTTAAGGAATTCAAATGTTTTCTTTTCAATGGCTGTTATCACATAATTTGTAAAAAGCAAGCAGTTGTGAATTTCCAGTACTTATAAAAAGCATGCAAATTATGGAATTCTATAACTGTAACATGAAAAACACCTATATGTCTTGCAGATTTCTAATCACATTAAAAATATTCAGCTGTTTTTTTCGAAGTCAACTCAAGTTTATATCGACAATATATACATAAGTAAAAAGCCTTACCGATCTTGAGCTTGTAAATCGGTTTGTGGATTCCAATCAGAATCAAATATTATGACAGTATCTGCAGCTGTTTGTAAATTAATACCACAACCACCAGCTTTTGTTGATATTAAAAATATTGGTAATTGTTCAATGCTTTCATCATTAAAACGACGTATAGCATCTTGACGATCATTCAATCTAGTTGAACCATCTAATCGAACATAAGACCATAATCGTGCATCGAACATCTCTTCTAATAAATCTAAGATTGCTGTGAATTGAGAGAAAATTACGACCTATTATAGGTGTAGAAGAAAAACAAACAAACAGACAAAATAGAGGAGATATAAAGAATCGTTTTTATAGATATTTTAATTTGTAAACTAAAAATTAACTAACTTGTATGGATCAATTTACTATAGAATACAGAGTGGATACCACCGACTAACAAAGAGGAGAAAATGATGTTATTCAAATAATCGGTGTCAGTAAAATAAGCATCACAATGAAACTGAATTGGTTTAATGGAATAAAATAGCTCACTAATGACTAGTTTCGTGAGAAAATTCTCAGTTTTTGATATGCTCGTCAGTTGATATGGTTGAATACTATTGCGGGTTCACCCTAGTCGGTAAACGACAGCGAAGACAAATGATCCAGTTACACGATAGGCTACTCTAATCCGAGCGTCCTAAGGCCCCATTAAGTAGAGGAAGAAAACTTGACGAGACGTAGAAAGCGTATTATACAAGTACCAATAAAATATGAGGTTCGCAAGCACACAATTCGAGTTTATTTATACATGATAGAAATCTCCTTGGGAGAGCCACAAGAATAGCATACTAAAATAATACATCAATCAACGATAGTCAAAGATTTTTCGGGTGGAAAATATAATCTCAAGGTCAACTAATCAGCCTTTGCACGAAAGCGTAAAATCCAAAATTAGGACCTTTATCAAGTGAGTTCTGTTGATCTAACGTCCTCAACAGTTTTAATGAGAAGCCATAACTTTGACGTGTGTAACCGGTTACCCACCGGAGACAACGAGTGAAATTGCACAATACCTTGGAATGGTTATAGTTAGTGGTCTAGAGGTTAAGTGTTCGCGTGCAAGACCTAAGGTCTTGGGTCCGACTTCGGCAGGCGCGGGTCATGAATGCACACTGTTGATGAGTCCCATATCAGGAAGAAATGTTCGTTTAGTGTTTCCAGGTTTTGAGTGTTGGTTTACCAATGATCAGTTCACGAGTTTGATGAAAATCAACAATTTTCATTACTGTGGAATGAAAATCCCCATGTTTACTCAATAGTTTTTCGTCTGACTTGCCGTTTTATTTTTGTCATATGTGGGTTCACTGACGTCATTCAAACATATAGTTCAACAGAACTCATCCAGATACGAAACTTTTTATACGAATATATCATGTAAATTTCATGTTTTCATCAATACAGTGTTTTTACAAACCAGAACAAAATGGCCGTCCAGTGCTTCCAGGTTTCTAATGGCGGTCTAACAATGGTTGATTGAATAAATGATAATTTCAATGTGTAAAGTCATGAAAACTGTAAAATTATTTTCATCTTTCCACACTCTTGAGATCTGTGTGAACTGCACGGAAATATTCGATCCAATTGAAATCAGCTATTTTCTTTAGTATGTTATCATTATAATCAGTTTACAAGATTTCACTAATTTCCTGACATTTTCAATAGAAAGATTGGTAGTTCAGTTTGCATATCCATTGGGCATAAAGGTATTTATTCATTAGAGAAAGAAAGCATACATGTGTGCATGTAGTAGACATGTTTTAATTAATTTATTCTTAATTTGATGATTGCTAAGCTAATTTTTACAGTTTTATCATACATAAGATGTCTGATTATCCTCATAAAATCAACTCACACATAGATATATAACTATTAGAACGTTTCAATCACAGACTCATTTCAAGAATGGTATCACAATGCTTCTTCATGAGCTTAATTTATGTAGTTTGACGGTGTAGTAAATGCATTAATATGTTGAGCCCACATGGCTTGTCCTAGCTTTCGGCCAAACTAACTAACTAACTAACCTTTTGAGCCCAAGTCATCATTCACTCTTCTTACGACCTTAACAATTATTCGCGTACATCTTGATTGTTGTTCATCGAGTGAGTTCACATGTTTACATCGCTTAGAACATGTGATTTATACTGTAACTACTTAATAACATTTGAGTAACAAATGATTTTTGTGATATAAAACTGATTAGGGATATAACTGTAATATAGTGTAATATCCAAGGCTGAAATTTTATAAAAGTCTCAAATGTTAAAGCTCTTGGTTGTCAATATTCGATTTTAGTTAAACATGCTTACTTTGCTTCATCGCATTGAGCTGGCTCGCTCGCCTTTTCCGTTTCCCTTAACTTTGCTTGCACGCTTTTCATTTTCATGTCAGCCCGTGTGAAGGATCGAATGAAATAAATTCATCTGTAAAACCGTGTTTGGCCTCGGATTGCCATCGTCACACAAAAAGAGTTCATCAAAGATATTAAAGGAAAGATTTATTTCATCACATACTCAACCGTCAGCTCAAAGAAAAGTCAGATCGCGGGTCACTATAGTGCTGAGCCCTACTTCTAGTTCAACACAGTCACAACAAAAAGATTTAGGTGTAAAGACCAAGTATAACCATCGTCCAAAGTTATGATCGCTTCTGATTGACCAATCATGAAACATCCTTGACAAAACATTACTAATAAAATCAGACTGAACAATTATACTCATCATAATGAGGTTTAAGTCAACTCCACTGTTGTGGATAGATCATATTTTGTCGGAGTAGCTTTTGAATGTCTACCGAATAATTCAATAACGTTAAGAGGATCAAAAGAGTCACGGAACGTAACTCTATCACAAATTGAGCGATTTATTATAACAACTTAAAGAATTAAACTATAAAGAGAGAGAAGTATTTCAATATTACTTGTTGATATTTTCTATCTTAAACTCTTACTTTGTGTCCCGATTTGATGAGTTTTTGAAGAAGACGATCAAGCAACAATGTCTTGCCACTAGATTCAATTAATTCTTTCTGTTCAAATGTCAGCATGCAAGAAGCTTCATTTCCTTTGAAATCTAGATTTAAATCACTATTAAAACTGTTTGATAATTTTGTGTGTGATGACGATGACGGTCGTTCAATGGTTAAAAATGGATGATTTGCAATACGTCGTAATATCATAAAACCATTATTTAAACTAATATTTGATAACATTACAAATTCTGAATTATTTGATACAATGATAGATTCTTCATCTTCCTCTTGTTTTATATTTAAATAATTAGTTGTTGCTGAGTTAACTAAACCATTTTGAGATTTCCTGTAAATATTAAAAGGTGAAATAAAAATAATTAAGTCTTATTGGATTGTCCGGCGGTAAAAACTTAAGGCAGAAGTGAAATACTCAAATTTCAAATTATGACGATGATGTTGTTCAGAAGAACAATTAAAGTCCCACAAGCAAAACATTCAGCTCAGAGAACGAAACACCACCACAATTATCTAAATGAGCTACAAATTTTCTCCGCCATCTCTAAAGGGTAAACTGTATACTTCACAAAGAAACATAGATCTCTTTATTCGTAGTTGATATATTGATGGGAGGTTAGCCAAGAAACATTAAAAAATTTTTTAAGCATATTCACAATCATTAGTTGGATGAAAAAATTTTCTCTGCAGATTCAGGCTTCCGGTGTCGACCTGTTAAAACCAAGTAAATGTTATTACACCTCTTTGTGTGACATTGTAGTAGCTTTAACTTTTGACATCAAAACAGAAGTAGTTTTATTTTGGAGGTCGCCGATAATTATGATAATGAGTGTTAAGGGTCGTGTAGTCTGAGCTTATTGTCATTAGCTGATTATCGCCATCTATGGATCCAAAAACACACCATACAGAATGAATGAGTAATTTATCATAATATTTGTGATAGGACGCTGGCTGGTGACTTAAACTCTATAGTCTGTTGTAAACATCAGCTCGACTAGAGCTGCCAAACTGACGTCATAGTTGGGCTTGCTTATTGTACTGATTTAACCTAGCTAAGTTGGCTGAAACGAATACTGCTTGATGGCCTTCCATGCCAGGAAGGTCCGTTGGAGAACGGCAAGGCTAAAAGCGGAAACTGAAGATCAGGGAGCGGGTCGTACAGCTGATTGTAGAGGGTGGTGACGGCAGTCGTGTTTCCACCAATACAACCAGCATTTAAAGCGATGCTGCCTTCTCATCAACGAAGAAAAAGCCAAGAAAATGTTGACTTTATAAATGTCACACCACCTTACAGATTCCCATCTTTCAGACCAAAACATCAAAACCGTATCATAAAAAACTCTGAGAGACCGGCTTCAAGAAGTTGTCGCTTTGTCACTGAAATCACTCTCATAAGTCATTGAGATTGATTAAACATCAGTGTTAAAGCTTTGTTTCTCAGTTAAACAAGCAAAGAATTCATGTAGCATGATTTCATCCCTCTTAAACTGTTCAACTCTAGTTAAAAATTCTATCAGTTACTTTGGTAAATAATATAAGTTTCACTAAATGACTTAATAAATTTAAATTCTTGTTAAGTAGTCTTGTAAATTTTCACTCACCTCATATTTCTAGTAAATGGACGAGAAATTTGTTCATTCTGTAAATTGCTACAATCAATCATTGGTTTTTCCAGTATATTGTATTTGTCAACAGAAGTCCAGGTATTTCCAAACCGAGATTTCTTTGATTTATTTATAGAATAAGGATTCTGGTTTTTCATCAAAGTACTAAGAACATAGAAGTATAATTTCTAGAAAACGAATATATCAAAATTCAAAAGTTTATAGATTTCTCCATACAAAATAGTAATCTAGAGTAATCTAAATATTAAGCTTGTTGATGTAGAAATAGAGTTTAAACTCTGTAACTTAGTAAGATATTTTCAGAGAAATGCTAAGTTTAAAGATAGCTTATAGCATGCTAAGATTTAAATTAATTAATTTAAAGTCATGGAAGTGAGATTAAGTGGGTGAATATTTTAAATTCTATCAATTCATGTTGCTTGTCTACCATCATTAATTGATAACAACGATAACTGTTCAACTTCTGGCATGATTAAACTTCATATGTCGGTGCTTCTTACTGCAAGCTCAAGAGTTCATCTCGAACTTTATCACTGGTGTATAGCTGATTATTCTTAAAGGATTGTTCATTCGGAAATTAATTTACAAAATGAACTGGCTTTTGTATAGAAGGATATTATTCATTTAAGTTCACAACCGAAGTTGAAATGGGTAATGTGCATGCAGTGTCTTTTCTTTATATAAACAAGCCTATGGAAAAGTCATGTAATTTAATTTTTTGTGATCAAGAAGTAAATTATCAGTCGTGAAGTCTTTTTTCTTACTACCGTACGGTACTTTAATGAAATTGAAGGATTACTGTGATTGGTTAGTTGTTGAAATCTTGGGAGTTGTTTTCAAGATGTTCTTCATTTTCTAGTATACATATCAGTAAGATAACAGATTTCAATGAGTTACTACTCATTCATCGACCTCCCAAATATCAAGCGTTGACCAAGATTCGTGAATGAGAAGTTTGGGTGTAGGAAATACGCTGAGTAGAATCCTTCGAGTCTTCTTAACATATATATGAAAAATATGAAGAAGACAGTATTGACCAAATAAGCTTTCGTACTAAACCTAGTAGATAGAACAAAGACAAGGTTAATAGTTATTTCATTTCAGTCAAAAACTTTTCAATAGTGCTTACTTTACAAATGGTTTATTTAATAAGCATACAAACTAAAACTCTCAATGAATTCGTGAAACTGTAATGGCTCTTAACGAGGAAAACTTATTAAAGAAAAACGAATCTTTTTCTAAATGTGGTAAGGATTTCAAAGAAAACCGATAAGAATGAATGTTGTGAGGCAAGGATCAACGAAGAGGTCATATTCTTACAAAAATATATCATATGTGTCAGTCAGTCAGTTACAACTTAGAACCTCGAACCTAGGTACATCAGTTCATGTTTCAAAACAACACATTAGCACAGAGACGCAATTGTCACTTCAAATACCATAGTAGTAGATATAGTAGAAGTATTGGCAGTAATCAGAGAGAATAGGGTTCGACGATATTATTCAAGAAATAGAATCTAGTGAAATAAACTTAAAAAGAAAAAGATAAAGGTGATGGCGAATTACGAAGGTTAAGACATCGAACCAGTGTACTTTATTGTGTTGTTCAGATGCTAAACATGAAGAAGCTACGGCCAAGTTGAAGAGTTCAATGTTTGTTGACTTGCACATAAACATTTTAAACAATGGACACATAAGTATATTGTTTAATCTTGAAGTTTAGAAAATAAAATTTCTACGACCTCAATTCAGGAACGAGTTAAGTAAATTGTGATAACAAGTCATTTTGGCAACTATTCAGAAATGAAATTTTTAAAAAAAAATGCTAAAAAAAAATAACTAAAACATTTTCAACTGTAATTAAATATTTTTACTTTTTGAATTGGTACCATATTGACTCGGAGTACAATTTCTTTTTTTGGAGGAATTTTTAAATTCACGTCAGTTTTCAATCGACGTAGCATAAATGGATGAATAATCTGATGAAGTTTTGTAACAAGAGAATTTTCCATTTCAGCAGCAATCAAACGATTTTGACCAGCGATATCACATAATACAACAGGATCAAACCATTGCTATCAAAGAAATTAGCAGTATTGAAAATGGTATTACATATAAGTGAAATTTCAACAATATTATTAGGTTTTTGTAAGTGCTTCTATGTCTATTTAGCTCACAGAGCTCGTCCTAGCTTTTGAACATCCTAATTAACCCACTTGTGTTTTAACCTTGTCAATCATTCGTTCATATCTGCGTTGCTATTATTCGTGTGTGTGTGCACGCCTATCTCGCTTATTACATATCTGGCTTATTCTTGTCTGAATATATAAATTCTTAGTCATACTTCATCGAGTTGAATTGGCTCCCTCGCCTTCTCCACTTCGCTTTGCTTTGATTGTGTACTTTTCGTTCTCATGTCTACATGAACGTTTGTCTAAAATAAACTCATCCAACTGAACCCGTATTTGACTTCTTATTAGTGGCGTCGCACTAACGGGGATTCGCCAAAGTATAGTATACGGAAACTGATGGGGAGATTTATTTCATAGCATATTTAAATGTTTATAAATATTTCGCTTTATATCGAGTCAAATACCGCAACATTGTAGTTAGTCTACACTGTGGAACAAATCATGATCTCTTTTTTTTATACTCTGAAATGAAACTTTTAAAATATTAAAATTTACTAATATTGATGTAATTCATAATTATAACTTAAACTGCAAAAAATGCATCTTAGTATTATTTCCATATAAAATTGCTTTTCAATTGGTTAAGTAGTAATGAAAATATATTGACTAAAAATGTAAATGTAAATGTAAATGTAAATATCAGAAAATACTTAGTATAAAATAAATTAGAAATAATAATTTATACAGTAGCATATAATATTGATAAAAACAATGTCAAACACTTCTCACTAACTTCAAATGTTGCCAATGAAGTGAAAATTTCCGGTAGTACAAAATGTAACAGGGACCATAACTCGGAAAGTCGATTGTGTAAAGGTGTACCAGTGACGATAAGGCGTAAACCAGCGGTGAACTTTACTAAACACTTGTATAGCTTGGATAAAGGATTTTTAAGTCTATGCCCTTCATCAACAATCACAGCCTATGAAGTGAAAAAAAATTTCATTTAGAAACATTTTAGGAGAAAATAAGGAGATTAAAAACAACTGAATAGTTAACATCGAACTTTGAATATTACATACCGTTTCGATGAATGTATTGTATCCTCTCTTAGATGAGTTTAAAATGATAGCAGTCAAAATTAATGAGTAATGCAAAATACTAATTATTCTTATGAACTCTTTGTTCATTGACTGTTTTAGGTGCGCGGACCCTTAGTTTAGACATCTCCACAGAATGCGTCCACTTGATTTATACATTGTACAAAATTAACATGGATTCAACCATGACAATAATTATCAACTTCTGTTCCTTTAAATACTTTAAAAATTATCTCTGAACACAGCATTTTGAACACTTTTTCCAATGGTTAATCCCTTCACCCTGTTCCAAGCAGCTGTGCACTCCAAAGACACGAACTTCACAGGTAATTTGCCTCACGACTTTATGCGTTATAGGAATCCTCATCAAGGTTCAAAACAGACATCGAAAGTTATAAAATGAAGCAAGATCCATAATGTGTTAACCATCTGCCGTACCACTTTGTGCTTGACTTGTCGAATTATACAACTACACTCATATTTACCAGGTGAACGAATCATCAAAAAGA